>JANBPT010000719.1:0-25162 GCA_027575765.1 Tieghemiomyces parasiticus
TGGCAGGTTCAAGAGGGCGGCGAGGGACCGCTGGTAAGCTGAGGCGAGTTGGCTGGTGGGGGTTAATGCGAGAGCCAAGTATTGCTTGGCGGCGGGCGACAGGGTCAGGGCTGCGTACCGGTCGGCCGCGGTCGCTGGGCTTGACGAGTTGGCTTCCAACCAGGAGCAGCGGAGACGCCGTAGTAGCGAATTGCTCACGTAGATAGTGTAAGGGGTAGGCCTTGATTGGGAGGAGGAGAAATCAGCTGGGAGCCGTGTCAAGTACGCGACACGGACCGGTAGGGCCACGCCTGGCGAGAACTTGGAACGTGCCGGCGGGGTCATATCGTCGCCTTATTAAGTGGAGGGGGGGGGCTTTCGACACTGGAGAAGAGGCCTGCTGGTAATGCGGTTGCGCTGGCGATTAAATGGAAGAAAAGGCGGTCTGATGCGTGGTACACTACGAATCGCGCGTGCGAACGGCTTAGACCTTACGAGCAGCGAATTTCGAGGATGTCGGGAAGAGGAGGTCAAGCGTCGTAACCATTAGCGCGACTCATAAACGGAAATGGTTCTCTTCTGGTTAAGGACCGTCACAAGCCATGGTTATATTGACAGCTGATAGAGCAGCGTCGGGCTGGAGGAACCAGAAGCTGACCAACCAGGTACCCCAAGGCACTGTATGGGGAGTTTTCCACTGGGGTCACAGTCCTTACAAGTTTCCACATAAGTCTCTGTGTGAATTTTTCATAGCCCATATTCATTCGAAGCAATGATCCATCCTCCCGGGCTACCCGGGCCGGGCAGTTGAGCTGTCTTTTTGGGCAGGGCTTGAAGTCACTGAGGTTGCTAACCTGTTGAGCTCTGATAACGAGGTCATCACCATCTCCTCCGCCGTAGACGAGGGCTTACTGCTCGGCTGCTACCTGGTGGCTCTAAACTAACCGAAGCCTCAGGCCACCAAAGTGACCCCCCCCCCACTGTTTGATGGAACCAATCTACTCAGACCCAACACGGTTATTTTTTTCCTGGAACGGTTTTACTGTGTCCAACTTGATATTTCTAGCATCTACAATTTTATTTCATAATGATACGACCCGGCGCCTGAATCATATCCATTAATCTTGGCCTAGGCTTTCGAGAAATGTGGCAACGCGGATGTCGCTATTGTATTGATCACTATCGAAGTTATAGTCAACTTTGATACCCGTCGGATCGGTAGCCATCATGCCAAATGGCGTAAAGCCACAGGTGGTGGTTATGGGTGTGGGGGCTAAAGTTAACCTGGCAAATCAATGTGAAAAAAATGTGGATGCCCTGAACAGTGATGCGAAGCAAAGGATGGTAAAGTCGGTAACGAGATGAAGTAGAGAGGCTGGGAGAGTAGTTGAAGGCAAGGTGGGTATGGAAATGGGAAACGGCGCGCGGAGAGCGGATTGATGGCACAACGAGACATGTAAGAAGCGTACAGAAAAAAAAAGGTTGAGCGGTGAAGGTACAGGAACTTGATTATACGAGTAAAGGCATCGGGCGAGCACGAAGCAGAATAGCGACAATACATAGCAAGTGAAGGGGGATGATGGGTGAGCGGGCGGGCGGACTAGGGGATGCGGACGTTGAAATACAGGTATGGGGCCTCTCCCCAGCGCCGCGTTATCCGTGACTGATCGGTTGGGCGGCCAGTTGCCGCAACAGCGAAAAGTAGTAGTTAAACGGGTTGAGGTTGGACAGCTCAAGCCAGCACCGGCCGGTGCCCCAGTAGCAAGTGGATATCGACAGGCAGACGAGCAGAATGGTGCAGTAGATGCAGGGCTTGTGCTGGAAAAAATAGGAAATCAGAAATAGGAGCAGGAACGGCAGCGGGGCTGTCGGCTGTGGCAGCAGGAAGAGCGGCACGAACCATCTAGATAAGGGTTGTCACCGTAACGGGGGAGCGTTGGGAGGGATCGAGTGTGAGGCGGAAGGCAATATCATGTGCGTAGTTAGTGACTGGTCTTCAAGCAACACGCGCAGGCGCCGTTTGCCACGGGACGTCTTGCTTGTGAATCCGCGTGGAGTTGGGAGGGGGCTTCAAACCGCCCACCACCTTCGCATTCCGCCAGAGAACCTTGCCTGTGCGGAAAGGTCATACCAAAAGCACGCGTGGGGATACAGCTGGCGAATCCCACCTTACCTGACGCACTGCATGGTTGCAAACTGGGCGATACGGCCGGGCTGAATTGGGAGGTTACTTCGCAATGGGAGAGGGGCGGAACACAAGGGCAGCAAGGAATGGCCAGGGTCGGATGCGGGGCGTAACAGGCTCCTGCGTAGAGGGATAGGGCGGAGGATGTCGCTGGTGCAAGCAATAGATGGGAAGGGCGAGGAAGTGGGTTACGTTGGTGTGGCCTTGAGTCAAGAGAAGGAAATTCGCTGGCTTGCGTATGCGAAAGGCCAGGTTGCTTAAGCGGGGCTATAAAGAGAACAAGCGGACTCAGATAGTGTTCAATTGATCCGGAGAAGGTAAGCTGAGGACGCCATGCGCCGAGAGGCGAATGCGTGGTAGGAAAGTGAGGTACTGCCGTGGGGGGTTGTTGAACGCTGAAAATAACGTGGTGAGGCAGGCATACGAGGCGTGCGACATTGTGAAGGCTTTGGAGTGTCCGTGGCCCCCCCCCGTCTTTTTTATTTATTTCATTGACTGAGGGCGCTTCCTCTGCCCTCTCTCTCCGTTTCTGTTGGCTTCACTTTGACAATCGCAGGGGGGAAAGAATGAGGATTTACGCCCGCCCCTGTTAGCGCGCTGCAGTTGGACCTTCTTGAACTGATGCCTCTCTGCCGCCATCATCGGTGCGGTAGTTGGACACTGGTGGATAAGCCAGGCTTACCCTTCGGCTGGCATTGTTATAGCCTCTAGCAGCTCGTGATTCCACCCAGCGACGGGGCTGATCAATCCGTGCGTCAGAGTTTGGCGATGGCGGGTCGACGGGCGGGAGTGCCAGGAGATCATTAATGGCGTTTAGATTATAGGGATAGTGTTACAGATCATTTTAATGGTAGTGGGGGAGAAAGAGGGTGAGAGAGAGAAAGTAAAAGAAAAACGAAGGTATAGGGTGGACTCGGCAATGAAGGTTAGCCGTCAGCGCTGACCAGATTCCAACACTGACGCGTAGGAAAGCAAATACAAAGCTGGTGTAATTTTTAGAAGTTGGGCGGAAGGGCACAGAGGTGGCATGGAACCGAACTGGGTGGGCCTAGATGGCCTACAGACTAAGGGGATATGGAATGGGTAAGAAAAGCATACTAGAGCAGAGAACCACGGAGGGCCAGGAGGGCCGAGGCCGCCACAAGGGCCACCATGCCGGTGGATACAGGAAGGTTACCGGTGGCAGCGCCGGTGTTATCCTCCTCGGTGGCGGATGCCGTGGCGGTGGGACGACTCATGGAGGCCTTAGTGGACGAGACGGTGGCGGTCGACACGCTCGATTTGGTTGACGATGTGGAGGTGGCGGTCGAAGTCGAGGGGGATGTTTCCACACTGGAAGAGGTGACGGTCAAGATGGACGTAGACGTCGCGGCGGAAAGGGGTTCCGACGTCTGGGTGACGGTGGCCGCCGATTGCGTCTCGGACGTAAGGGTGTTAAGGTTGGTTCCAGAGGGCGAGGCGGTATCGGGGACGGAGGGGGTCGGTACGGTGGTCTGGAATTCGGGGATGGCCGAGGTGGCCGTGGCCAGATCCGCAGGTAGGGCACTGCTCAGGATACTGGCAACGGCGGCGGGTAGGCCCGACGCGGCCGGAGGCTGAAGGGTGGACACGAGACTGGCAATTTCCGAGGGCAGGTCGACCTGGGCGGAAGTGGTGGACAATGCCGCCAGCGAGGCGGTCAGTGCCAGGAGTGCGGAGGAGGAGGGGGCGAACATTATAGGATAGAGGATTAGGGTAAGGAGGATGGCGCTTGACCACAAGAATTGGCCGAGAGAAGCAAGAGACGCGGGGGACCTGTTAAGAAACGAATTATAGGCGGGGGTTCGGATAAACGAGGGTGCGTGGGTGGAGAAGGTTGGTGACTGCAATATTCCGGATGATCAGCGTGCGGTCAGGAGTCCAGACTTATATATCCGCCGTCAGACCCCGGCCCGGCCCCGATCCACACTGTTTCCCCCGCCGCCGCCTAGGAGGAGGGAGGGGCGGGGTCGCGGATCGGCGGCGCTTGCCCGCCACAACGAAGGGTTTGGAAGAAGGAGAGATACGGTAGCATGGCCAGGGTAAGCGTGCGGGCACAGGCTCTGAGGGGGGTCCCATTAGACTCGCTGCATCAGGCTATTCATTAGGTTCTCGCCGAAATCCGCAGCGGACCTCCTTCTGCCAATGAGAGAATTCGCTGCAGTCCCTCCCCCCCTGCTCCACTGACTAATATTGGTCCACTCTGCGCGCAACGCCAAGCCCGCGCGGTCATACCCAAAAATAGTCCTCTAACGGCTAACGGACGAATGGACCGTGCCGCCATTGTCCCCGGCCGCCTTATAATTCCACACCGAAGGGCTTGGCCAACGTCACCGGGAGGCGGGAGGTTCGTGTCAAAGGGTACCCGTCGGGCCCCTGATTTGACCAGGGGACGTGATCTCTTGGGGATGAGGGCCGGGGTTCGCCATGGGACCTCGCTTTCGGGTGGCGAAGAGCCCATCTGACGGATATCGGGGGCAGACGAGCTGTGCGGAGCGCCTAGTGACGATTCTATTACTCTGCACTTTCAATGGCCCTGATGCGGCAGAATATTGGATAGGTTGTAGACTCCATTATGCGGCTCACGCATTACTGGCGATACTGGTAAAGAATGAGAGTGGTCAAAAATAAAATAGCCCGTTCCGGCTTGGCCTTCTGACCGACGTGTTCCTTATCACCTAAGCCTATCTTTTGCCGACCACCTTCCCCCCTTCCTTCAACTTCCCCCCCCCTCTCTCTCCCCTCACTATGCCGGCATTTTATCACCCGTTCATTACTCAAGTAACCTCCTTAGGCCCCGCAGAAGCCTGCAGGTTGCCATCCAGGTCATTCCGCAAACCCACAACTGCATAATAATACCTGTTGGCCCCCTGTAATTATCTGCGCCATCCGCGATAGTCCGCCCCAAATGCAGCAACGACGGACCAGATACACCGGCAGTTACAGCCCCTGCCCTCCGTATTTCATCCCCATGGTGCTCTAGGTCGGGGGTAGCGCCGTCGTCGTCGCGCCAGTTATGCAGCGACAGCTGTCAATTTGAAAAAGACTAGCCGAGAGAGTGTGCACATACATCCCCCACCTAGATTATCGGTCGGCAAATCAGCACCCTCTGTCATCGGTAATCGCTCTGACCGGGGCTAGGGATGGGGTCCGACTGTTCGCCCAGGTGAACATTAAGCGATGGGCCAGTCAGGAGGCAGTATTGAACGGTCCCCAGCCAGCTTTTTATGTGCCTCAGCTCTGCTGGCCCTCCCAATGCTTGCAGAAGGGCCAGTCGATATCGTTCGGTTACTAGAAATATGCGAATGACGCCCATCAATGCCATGACTGCCGATCCTGATTGGCATGACGGCAGACAGGTTGAATAAGCGACATGTTACTTTGATATTGGGGAGGCGCTCTTCCGGGCCATCCATAATTTTTCCTTATCGACCGTCCAGGGCCTCAACGTGTCGAACTCTAAAAAAAAGAAGATGATCTAAGAGGCTTCAAATCTACCTACCTACGGATCACAGTATGGTAGATCAGGGTCACGCCTTGAAGCCGAGGGAGGAAAGGAGAAGGCAGGCCTGTCGTCTGAGTTGTCAAGTGGAGTACTGCCTCCTGGCGATATTGGCGAGCCCGGAAGAAAACACATACACACACATGTGGAATTGGCAGGCCTACACCTGAGGGCTAGAACGTACAGTTCCACGATATGCCCCCAGACCTGAACCCGTCCACCAGGGCCACATCCCTAGGACCAGCAAGTAGCGCACCAGTGCGTCCCAAAGCGAGCTTACCGTACCGCTTCACAGCACTTATTGCTATCTGTCCCACCATCATTTCGTACAGGGGGAAGGGAGATATTGACCCCACTATCCCCCTCAGCAGCTGCCCTCCCCCTCCCGTTCCAGCCGTTCTGACTAACGCGGATCGATGCGGCAGCGCCACGTCGCTTCCCCGTGCCAACGCTGAACCCCAACCGCAGCTAGCTCAATCTAAAGTTGACGGTGAAGGAGCACCCACCACTCGCTTCTCACCTTTTATCCACCAATGGTAAGTAAAATAACAACGGCACCATTTGCTATTCTCTTGTCATACAAATCAGGTACTACCGGGGGGGGGGCCTGGGTATGGTTTATTTTGCAACAGTGATCCAAACAGCCGCTCGTATTGGTGTAAACATGGAACGGGCAGGGTATACTACCTGGCCCGTTGGGCCTAGGTATCAACAGTCGCAGTCATTTGGTGAATCACCATCAATAGAGGGAAGACATGGCCGAATACAAGATGTGGTCGGTTTGGCTAGTCTCGTATCGGTTCAGGGGGCGTCTGGCCCGGCATGGTTAATATAATAAAAAAAGGGGGGGCATTGTAAGGTCCAGAATGGCTGCTGCAGCCTACATACGACCAGATTTGTTGGCCAGGTCAGTCTTAACTTCCAGTCCCCTCCTTGACCCCCTGCACTCACCTAATGAAGAGGGGTGGTATGCAAGGCGTTGCGCAGCAATGAATGTGACGCACGTCAGGATATTGAGGACCACTGTGTAGGCCTGATGCTGCCACGTTTCAGGTACCCGGGCCGGGCGTTGGACGACAGGTCAGTCTTCGGGTTCCTCGAACCGGGTGTGCTGGCGGTTCACGGCGGCAGTGGCGGTGGGACCGGAAGACTGTAGATCCGCCTCGGAATCTCCCTGCTGCGAACCCACCCCGTCGGACGTCCCATCCGTCTGCCGCGCCTGATTCTGCCACAACTGCCGCACCCCATGCCAATAGTTAATCTCCTCCTTCCCTTGCAACACCTTGGTCCGAATAAACGCCCGTCCAGCTTCAACTGATTCTTCGGGGGGCACCTCCGTTGTCTGTGCAGGCTGTCCATTCACCGGTCCGTGCACCTCGCCCTCCGGCGCGAGGTCACCGGCCAGTCGCGCCGTGTGAACCATCCGCGGGTGCTGCGCAAAGTACGCCACGCAGCGTGCGGCATCGTTCGGCTGCGCGTACCGCACATAACCGGCCAAACGGCCGTGGCTATTGTCGACGTATTGAACATCACCGAAGGCACCGAAGAGCGCGGCGAGGTCGGTTTTAGTACAGGCCGGATCGGCGCCGTGGTATCGGACAATGGTGCCCTCAGTGAAAGTGATCGGTTTGGCCGACCGCCGGAGTTGATCGTCCACCCGAGATTGGCACGTTTTGATGTTGGCCTTGTACTCATCGCGTAGTTCGCACCACCGCCGTCTGCAAATGTTTTAGGGTGGTCAAAGAAGGAAGATGGGAGTAAGCAGAGGGGCAGTGTGTATGCTTCTGTGATTTCTCTAGGAGTATATATATATACATATAAAAGAACCGGGTGAAGGTTATAATGACATGACTGGCAGGCTAGTCCGATAATAGGTTGTCAGCAGAGCCAGTGTGAGCAGGAGTACTCTGATGATATGGTAGTTACTTACTTGGTTATGACACGCAGGCCAAGACGTCGCGCGTTGGGTGCCAAGTCTGATCCCATCGGTGGTAGAGTGATAGTATCATGGGGGTCTGGATGGCAATTCAGCCGCCGGACGGCCTCGTGCGCCCCGGCAACGTGACTAAATCGGATAAAGGCGAAGCCCAGGAAGTGGCCGCGTGGGTCCCGTTGGATGGCCACGTACTCGACGGGTCCGCAGGGCTCGAAGAGTTCCCGAATAGCCCTGACTGACGTGTATGGCGGGCGGAGGGTTTCCTGAGGTGTACTTGTGCTTAGGTTAGATAAGAGTAACAAAGTTAAACGTTTGCAGGCTGATAAAGGTGTCTGATTCGGCTACCTTACTGCACCGTGGCATTCAGGTCGGGGACTACTTACAACGTACACGGACCGTGCGTCAATCTCGCCTACTTCCGTCATGGCTCTTGGAAGGCGGGTAGGATGGGTGTAGAAATGGGGTGGTGAAATGACCGTACGTTGGTGCTTGGAGAAATGCAACGTCAGCGGAACTGGAGTGGCAGTACGCGACCAACGGGTATTGCCGAGAATCCAGGGAGGGGAGGGGGGACGAACCAACGGCGAGCAATCCGGGTGGCCGGGTATACCTAATAGGATAAGACGCTAGCCAAGGAGACGTTGCCCTTAACCACGGATTCTGCAAATGGGGATACCCGCAAACCAACCGTGGTGTGCCAGTGAGTGCACGTCACTACTACTTAGTCCATATGCTAGGAATGAACTCTATCTATCCGCATCCCTCTCTTACCATCGCTCGCCACTGTGGCCCTCCCCCGCTTCTCTTGGCCTACTTTTTCCCTCTGTATGCCTCTGCAAAACCTAAAGCGCCTTCTATCCCCACTCGTTTCCTCACCGAGATTCTCTGTTCCTTCACGCCACCTGACTTACGTATTGCAAATCCAAGTGCCCACAGCAACTACCCTACCTTAGTTTTCGTTGCTACCAATCAGCCACCAAAAATCTGTCACACAACTCGTCATGTCCGTTGGTACATCCCCGCCGCTGCCGCGGGCTTCCGCTGAGGCCTCCGTTCCCATCCCAGTAACTACTGCCGAGCCACCGGTCGAGACCCTCGAAGAGGTGACGGCACGGCACCGTAAAGAGAACCGCGAACTCGTTGCGACGATAACCCGACTTAAAAAGGAGGCTAAGGAGAACAAGAAGCGAAAGAAGGAGATTCTTGAGGGTATTGCCATCCTGGAGAAGGAACAGGTCGAACGCCACGCCCTAGAATTGGCCAGCGCAACCACTAAGCCGACGGCCGAGGACCTGGCTGCCGTAGACCAGTCGTTCCAGAAACTGACGACCAGCGACAGTCCGGCAACCCCCGAGTCCGATTCAGGCGGTCGGAAAGTCAACAAGAACCAGCGGCGGTTGGTGAGTGAACGATGGGGTGGACGTGTTGGAAGGAGTGTAACGCTGCTGCGGAGCCTGAGAGGGGCAATTTGCTCGATTGGACCTATCGTTAACCACCTACTCATCCCATTTTTCTCCCCAATCCTTCCACCACCTTCCCATGTTTCTCCTTGCCATTTTTCCAGGAACGCCGCAAAGCCAAGATGGAACAAATTCAGAAGGAAGCCGAAGCTGAAGCATCTAACCAGGTCGATATGGGTGAAGTGGAACGCAACGCCATCACCGACCTACTCAAGATTAACAAGCTTACCATGAAGGAGGTGGAATCCGATGGTCACTGCCTTTTCCGGTCCTTCGCGGATCAACTACGCGAATATCACAACGTCAACACCAACTATCAAATCCTGCGTCGTGAGGCCGCGGACTACATGGCGGCCCATCGGGATGATTTCATTCCGTTCCTGGTCAACGAGCACGGCGAAATATTATCGGAGGATGAGTTTAGGCGCTACTGTCATGATTTAGTCCACACGTCGGTGTGGGGTGGTGAACCTGAGATTCTGGCCCTCGCACATGTTCATAAGTTGCCCGTACATATCATCCAGATGGGATCGCCGACCCTGCGTATTGCTGAGGAGTACCAGTCGCCCGACCCGATACGGTTATCGTAAGTTTGATGGATTACTAAGTGATGCTAAAAATCCTGGTCCCAAAGCTATTGCCTTGGCCTGTCAGCCCTTCTTTTTTTTGGGGGAAGAGAGGACATAGGAACCACTGGATAGCGAGCTTACGGGTGAACTTACTATACGATTGCGCGCCTTTCGTCCCAGCTAATTAACGATCTGTACCTAACCCTCATTGCCACTTATCCCCCCTCCACACGCCTCCCCCCTAATTAATAGTTTCCACCGATATGCCTACGGACTTGGTAACCACTATAACTCATTGCGCAAAAAACTCTTACGCCACGCGACGCCGTAGATCGCAAGCATGGATAGACAGTTCTACATGGTACCAAACAAGAACCATTTCCCAGCGCTGTCACGGCAATTTACCGAGAGTTTCACCGATCTGGTCTTCGGAAAATGACGCGCAGTGCCTTTTTTTTTTGTAAGCAACAACTTCTGTACCATTTCACCGGGGGTTTCAGCTTGGTAACGGGACGGTTATGCCGTTTCGTAATGGAGGCTAGACAATATTGCATCAGGTACCGGTCGTATATGGCACCTTGGCGGTGGATACGACGGCATGGGCGACAATAAATCCACTACAAGAGATATAAATCCCCTGAAAATAACGCGCCTACTAACACAGATGTACGTTCCGTCATCATATATAATATCACTTAGTTTAGTATAGCTGGGAACAAGCCCATGCTACCACCCTGTGCAGCTTTGTTGCCATGTCTAGCTCTTCCTATAAGTCGCTACCACCGACGACTCGGGGGGGGGTTCCCTCAACGTCTTCCAATGTTGGAAGCATCTACTGGTCGTAATGTTGATGACCTCCGCCCACATCGAGCCAACACAGCGAACAGATTGCCTGTGCGGTGTTCTAATTCAACCACATTCGTTCCCGTCGTGGCAACCGGTACAGCGCACTGCACCCCAGTTTAAAATGTTTTCTTATTCGGATGTATAGGCTACTATGCCAACGCGGTCTTTGGGGCTGTGTGTGGACGAGATAGTGCAATTTCACGTGCTAATAACTATTAAGTGCACCCCTGACCTGAATGTGGTGTGGCTGGGCTGCGGAGCCGGTAAACCTGGTGGTTTATGGGTCTGCACCAAACACCGGTGTGTCAACTAAGCTGTATCTCTTCGATCTTGGCGACCGGCTAAGCTCCCCGGTCTTTACTACACAGCACCTTTCATTGGACATTAGTGTGTGTATTTTGCAAAGTTCGTTTTATCCAGCTGTCACAGTAAGGAGGGGGAGAGTGTTATCCATTTGGGACAGCCATTTGTCCAATCATTAGGGCACCCGAAACGCAATCTATTTTCGTTCGCTCCCACACACCTTAAAGCCCCATTTTCTAGCATGTTTCCCCATCGGAGTAGCACGTGAGTAACTAACGGTGATTGGCCCAAACGGTGAGGCTCGGGGCTTCCACTTGGCACACGGTAAGGGCCAGGGGGGGAAGGAATCGACGAGCTTGAGCGCGTGTGTCTGCGTGACACTACCATCGGATCCTCCGTCATGAGTCGTAGCAGGTGGCGCCGAAGAGGGATCGGTGGTATGTGCAGCACCGTGATAAGCAACACATTGGATAGCGCACCACGGCCAGGTTAGCCACGGTTCCTTTCTCTCCTGCCCTGTCCGGTCGGCAGTGTACCGCCGGATGCAAGCACCAATGGAACAACCGTCCTACGCTTTATCTGGGCTTGCCAAAAAGCCCGGGCCTCATCAGTCGCCGTCCGTTCGACCGGGTAACCTATAGGAATGTATTGTGGTTGACGACCGCCACAATTTGGACGGTTACAACTAGGTATTGGTGCATGCCCTGGCTCGAAAGCACCCCCTTTCCCTCCACTTTCCACTTGGTCGAGGAATAAGGTTTATCCACTACGTTCAATGTAGCCTGGGCCAGAGCATACCATGAGCGAGTCAGTGCGACGGCACCATGCAAAGCCTTTGATGTGCTAGCAGCAGAACGGTGATCACATTTAGTCAGGCAAGGAAAACACTAGGACAGAAGCCCTCGGCGCGTAATAATCTCTCAGGTATAAATCAACCATTGCCTGGGCTTTCGTTTTGACTCATCGTCCAACTTTTCACCGCAAGAATAGCGCCCAGTGCCATCAAGTTCTCCGCCAGATACTCTCCTCCTCCCTCACCACCAATCCCTCGGCACATACCTGTCCGCCCAGCCGCCACAAACATGAAGGGTTTCGCCGCCGTCCTAACCGCCCTAGCCATCCCCTTTGTCGCCTCCCTCCCAGCCGCTGCAATGCCCAGCAAAGTCCGCCAGTTCGCTCCAAGTAATGGGTTTATCTTGACTGTGTGTCCGACCGCCACCTGCGATTACATTGCCACCACCGACGGTACGCACACCCTTTTACAGCTCACCAAGCACATTGCACAAAAGAATGTAGTCGCCACTGTCGACCAGATCAGTGCTGACCTGTTTCATCTAGTGTTCGCCAAGCAGTACCTCAATATCCTCCTGTCGGACCCTTGGATCCAATCGCTCCAGGCGAATGTCGCGGTTGACGGCGATAGATCCATTGGTCACAGCTGGTAGGCTGAGGGTGATTCAATTATAGATCAGGCGAGGCTTTAATTCAATACACGTTTAGTACGACGTCCCCGCAGTCCCCCACATGCCTCGCCTGATCTCCTTACTTTGAAGTTGGTCGTGGTATAGGCCACGAACTTCGACGTGTTACTTTTGAATAAACGTGATTGACTACCCAAGCTAGCGGAAGGAAACTCACATGGGCGATCAGGCCAAGTGATGACAAGTTTTGAAAAGAGGGAAGGGAGGAGAAATGGCAGGGCGTGGTTCCTTTCAAGAAAATTATAGCGACATAGGCAAGGAAGATTGTACTATATTTTTCCACAGCAGTGCTGGCGATCTGGTAGTGCGAACTACCAAAGATTGGGTGTGGTATATCCACCAATCATCGTCTGATCGGGGCTACCATAATCTACTGACTCACTCTAATGAGATGTGGAAGTAGAGATGGGGACCGCTTGCTGCGCTGGTCCTTTAATAATCACTCATGAAGAGGTTCATTCCCGGCCTTGTTTATCCCGCTTTCCCTACTCTTCGTCTCCAAAAATAATAATTAATTCCGTCACACTAGATTGCTGGTGATTGACAAAAGACCGGGTGCGACTGGTCATTGGTATGTGCGATGGCCTAGATGCTATAAGGCTTAATTACGAGAACACAGGCAATGCTGGATTCTCATGACTAGCAGTGTCCCCCCACCAGTTTTTGTTGGCATCATCTTGCAAAAGCTAAGGTTCTCGCTCACCTGTTGCACCAACTGATCTGGTAAATAGGGTACTAATTTGATCTGGCGCCGGAACGAAGCGTCGGCTGTAACGGGTGGACCCGACCGATGGTGCCAATTTTGTTTCATTTTGATTTCACCTACAAGGACTTTCCCACTTTGCCAGTCTTCCGAATAGTCAAGACCAATAGTTAGGATCCATGCTATCTATCGTTGGCAGTCGACCTATGACGAAGATCGTCGGCAACTTATTCCCCAAGCAGTGAAGGTGCCACTTCCCGCCTTGCCTCCCTTTGGATAACACCAAACTCGATAGAGTTGATCCGATGAACCTTGGAAGACAGAGAATAGGTACCAGTGCGATACTTAATTTACACTTTTTGGGTCACCCGACGGATAGACCGTAGCGATGAACGATTTGGAAGACCGTAGGCCGACCATGATCTTAGCACCTAATTGACTTTAAATTGGTCAAGGTCTGGGAATGGAATCCAGAGGCGAGGCATCTCGTCGTCCGTCTGTAGTAATATTGGTACTTCCGACACTACATGGTTCGTGTCTTGAACACAATGGTATGGGTGTCGTTTGTCGGAGGTACTATCTATGGCCCTGGCTTGTTTTGGTGGATTCGCACAGACTCTTTTCAGCCCAGTCGATGCGTCGTTATGCAAGGGTAATGCGGAGGTGGTATTTTTAATTAAGGTTTCCAGAGCAATGTTTCACCGTGGCGGTAAGTAGGTTTGGGAATAGTAAGCTCAAAGATAGAGCTGCTGATATAGTACAGTACTTACGATAGCCTCGCTCTGCAATTGGACGATACAGGTCAATGCATTCGTTCGTACTGCGCCCATGGCCTACTGGGCTTGCCTGCGTTATCCGTGATCAAACACATCCAGTTTTGTCCATGAGTAATGACCAATACCCTACACATCCTTTCGGCAGATGCTCATTCCAACGGAGCTAGCAAGACCTGGGGGGTAAACTGCCACCACGCCCCTCATCTGAAGGCAAATAAGCGATATTGATTACGCTCGTCTACGCTGCACGATCTACGCAGTGGCGAAGTCAGACGCAAGTCAGCCCCACAGTAGTGATCGGAAGTCGTAACTCTTTCCTCTGGATCTCGAGTAACCAATAGTGTGAAAAAGAAGACAGACGGGGGTGACGGTAGGTGAGGGGAAAATCCCACTGGTACAAGATATTCTACCTACCGGATCAGCCCTGTCCTTTGAATATCGACACTGCAGGCAAGGACCAGTCCCGAGACCAAAAAAATGGGTTCTGCCAGGTGAGAGGGAATAGGCAGTTGGACGGGACACGGGGATCAAGGTAGGTGACACGTACGTTTGGTATTAATATATAAAGGCTGTTCACATCCGACTTGGTAATACAATATCACCCACTCATCGCACCCTTGGCTACCTCCCCATCACCCGTTTACCCTCCACGCTTACTATCCTTTCCACCATGAAGTTCATCGCTCTAGCCGTCGCCACCATTGCCCTTATGGCCGTTTCAGGGTTTGCAACCGCCGCCAAGACTTCGGCCCAAACCACCAGTTCCAGAACGTCCACCACTTCCTCCGTAGCCACGTCGGTGACCCCGAAAGCCTTCCCGCCGGGCGGTATTCAGCTGGGCACCTGCCCCACCGGGACCTGCAGCTACTCTGTCACCCTCCGGGCTCCGCATTCCGAGACGGAAATGATTCAGCACCTCGCCGCAATCCACGTCTCCTACCTCTCCCTCCTCCGCCTTAGCGACACTTCCTATACCATCAACTTCGCGCCTACTTACCTGAAAACTCTACAGGCGGACTCGTGGATCCAATCCATGAGCGAAATCAAGATCATTAGTCCCGGCCCCGGCGGCCCCAGTAATCCCTGGTAAAAGCGTACTGGAAGTACATGCCTCACTTTGCTTGTGGGGCTAACTCTAGCCTACATGCCTTGTAGTTTTGGCTTCTTCCGTTTAAACCCAACGTTCCATAATCGCACTTTGGGTTTCAGGGTTCATTGCCCCGTCGAGTGCGGCAAGCTTTTTCGAATCGTACCTTTTGTCCTGACGGTCAGTTCACTACTTTGTCGAACGTTTCCTGTCTTGCTCTCTCACTGCTTGATTCCTTTTTGTAAGTTCTGTATAAATGCGCAGCGTACGTATCTGGTATTTGGAGTTTTTAGGAGGGTCATCACTCAGGCGGATTAGGGCCTAGGTTGGAATACTGGGCAGGAGAGGGGCGGATGTGGTTAAATTGAAGGGCGGCCGTAGTGATTGTGAGGAGGGGTCAGAGGACAAAATCCGTTGCCAGACTAGATGAAGGCGCACAGCTCAAGCGGCGGGAGGGAGACAGAAAGGTATTGGATCCTTAAGTTGCGCAACGTACGGAGAGGCTGCAGTGCCTATTAGCTAACGTAGGAGTTGAGCTACCTAGGCGAGTATATTATTTAATGAGGAGGTCTCCAGTTGATCATTCGATAATCCAGGAATACAAAGTAGCGAAGAGTCGATACAGTAGCAAAAATAGTCACAAAGTGAGAGGGGCGACCCACTAATTGGGTCCTTACCGCAAAGCGCCAAAGGGCAGTTAAAAAAGATTAAATATTAAAAGGTGAGGCGTACAGTGGTTTGGAATTAGAGGGTCCAAAGGGAATTCGTAGACAAATAGGGGGGTGCATGTCGGCCCCCATTAATACAGGGACTTGGTCGGCTGAGTAGCTACAAGGGACGAATACAATCGGAAATGGGTAAAAGAGTCCGAATATGTGTAGTAAGAAAAGATCATGGCTTTGGCCTTCGCTTTAACAATAGTGACTGCTTGTAGAGTAGTAGGTCCGGTTGGGTGAGTAGATTCTACCGATGTCGGCTTGATGATTGGCGTCTTCTGGCGGGTGTTAATAGCGTTTGCAAGGCGCAGTTCCGACTTGGTGATCATGGTGGTTTCACCCAAGATATTGGGGCCATCATAGTGTGGTAGCAAGGCGTATAATTCAAGGCGGTAGAAGGTTGCTAGACGATTAGCACCGGGCCAACAGAGTCGCCATACACAGTGGAGGCATCAGATGGTCGTATGTAAATGAGCCAGTAGACCCTCCTAGACTGGCACTTGAAAAGGCCCCTCATTTCACAACAAATGCTAATGCACCGATGATAACCGCCTGGTAATGACGAGGTCGGCACGTCCTAAAAGATAGAGAAGCGTTTCAAATCGTGTTAACAAAATATCTGGACTCCTACACGCCATCCATCCACTGCCCTCCGGTAGCTCCTTTTAAACATACGATTTCCAAATCATCATTCTTCTGACGCCCTCCTTTACGTACATAAAGTATAGTAATCAGCTTTTATAACGTAGTAGGCCAGTTAGTGTACAAGTTAAATGCATCCACAGAGTGTAGATATCAGCTCAGTCTACCTTTGAAACGACAAAACGACTTGGTGCGTTCATGAAAGAATTTCCCGGTCTCAAGGGCGTAGTGGCATCCAGTACCGACATCTCAAGAGGAAGGATTAACAATCAAGAAGCGATAGAGATAGTACCGCGAGATACCCACAATATAAACGGAGGGATACTAGTATTAATTGTGAAGGAGGCGAGCAGAAGTTGAAAACAAGGAGCCGGGGCGAAGAAGAAGGTGATGGGGCGAGAAAAATGAAGGAAATGGTGCCAAACCGATAGCTGCAATAGAGTAGCCGGTGTAATGAATTCCAAAGTTACGCGGTAATCCCCGCCGCCTTGATCGCAGCAAGGGCGTCGGCAGCGTTCTGCGCAATTTCCTTCTGGCCTTCCGCCGTCTCAAGGGCAAATAAGGCGCGGCGATGGTGGTAGTTGGAGACGGGTGCATACGTGAACACACCATCAGCAACCGGCAGCGACGGGGCAGCCAGGGCGACCAGGCTCTGGGTGGCGACGATAGCAGCGAGGGTGATGGTGAACTTCATGATGGTAGAGGGGGGGGGAAAGGGTGTTGAATTCGAGCTTCGGTGCGAAGGGAGGTGGGGTTAGAAAAACTGGTCTGTATAAAACGCGTATTATCAAAGAGGTAAGCGGTTGAGGTACGAGTGTTGTGAGTACTTGGGTGCTCAGCATTCGCCGGACCTATTTATACGGCGCTGTGCAAGGCCTCTACCGCCTCTGTAGGTGGGCCCGTTACCTTATTGAGTAAACCTGGAGCTGGCGACAGAGTCATCTGTTAACTCCTTTGGTTGTGCTATTATTAATGGAGCCCGACCGTCGTAGTGACCCACGCCGGAGGCTGTATGGAGGATGAGGGTCCGGTGGTCGATGCGCTGGTGGCCGAGTGGCCCGGGCGCCTCGAGCCGAGTATACGCATAGGTCTGAGTGTTGGCGGAAGAGAAAGGGGGTGACCCGGGCCCTCAACTCTAGGCAGAACCGACCAAATGAAAACGCAATGAAAGGCATAGCCAGCCTTGCATCTCGCCCTCGCATCTGAATACCTTCCCCCCATGATATTTTTTTTGGGGGCTTACAGCCAATGCGCCCTACACCTTACAAGTAATACGCCATCGTAGCAAAGGAGGTAGCACCATAATTGACCAGACCACCTTGTCCGAGGGTTTCTGCCGTCTTGCACCATCCTCTCCTTTATTTTCCACCTTCAGCCCTGCACACTTTTTCGCATGACCTGCCTTCTATCAGCAACGAGACCCCAGGCCGAGCCCGAGCCGCCATTGTGGCTATGCCAAGGGTTTATTCACCAATGTCGGGGGCGGCGGGGGATCATTAACCCTCTTATGATATCTGGCGGCTGTGGGCTGCGATACCCGGCCCACTACCGGGGGTCACCCGCTTGGTTCGGGATCCCGGCGCGGCTCCGTATACCTTTTAGTTGCCCACCCGCTGGTGCTGAGCCTTAGGGCTACGGCCTCGGATGGCCTAGTCTCTCCACCGCTTGCTTCCAAAGGTATTTGTCTATTCCCCAGGTGTACTATCAATATGCCATCTCTAGATAAAAGACTCCCTTGTAGGAACGGGACAACCTAGCTATAGGCACTCCTTATATCGAGAGCTTCGGTCCACCAGTATTGTCAAAAACTAGACAACGTAGTGGCAATTACATGGACTGAATAAAAACGGGTGCTAAATTACCCAAAGCTGGCGGGGAAACGTAGCCCCTTAGCATTTCAATCCCCATCAGCCTGTTACGGGTGGCATGTTCGTCGTGCTCATGTGGTGAGGAACATTCAACTGGTCCACTTATTGCTATCCATTGAACCGATGCTCGAAAGGAGGGCGGAAAGTTACGGTGCGGGTGTCATTTCGTGCTCAGGCCTGCTCACTAACGACTCGCGCTACCTACGCTTATCCCTGTTTGCCCGTTAAAATACGAGTACCAATAGGACAACGGCAATCCGTCACGCCTTGGAGAGCGACCAAGGGCTTGGATACGCAATCCAATATCAGTACAAGCCGCCCGGCCGACCGGGTTGGCACACCGGCGTCCCGCTCAGGTTTATAATGTATAACTTTATGTTGGTCCGCCCCCCCCCCCCTTCCCCTGTTCTATCGTAGCTCGCACTCGCAACTCATGGGTTGATCGCCTGGACTTTCCGGGATGATAACCCATTACTCCGTGATATATGATGATGGGCACATGGGCAATCATCGTAATTAACCAGGGAAATCCACTGGATTATTGACGAGTGACGGTTGGAAATGTAAGGTGATTCGCTCTCTAAGCCTGCATTGCAAAAGCCAAGCGCAATGCAATAGATCCTCTCAAAATTTGGTACTCGAGCAATCGTATCGACTCTGGACCGGGCCTGGTATAGGGTGACTGTCCGATAGGGATCTCCTACAACTTCGCCCTGGCCAACTAAATTCTATCTGCAGGGCTATCGGAAAATCCCCCGTTAAAGTCGTATCAATAGTGTACCAAATGCGTTTGCTAGGTTGCCATCGCTGCACGCTCAAGTTACTCGCTTTGGGCAGCTAAGGGTTACAATGAGCCATATCCTACTATTTTATCTCCGATTTGTAATCGCAGAATAACCCTCGCCACTTTTCCCAACCCTTTATATTGAAGCTCTCCCGCATCAATGGCGCCCACTCGTCAGTAAACAGATACCCTTTAATCGCGAGCCTCCACAATTAACTATCACCACTCCAACCGGAGCAGATATATACACCACACCCCTGTCTGTCGGACTTCCACCGAGCTAATTCGCAGCGACCGACCTCCCTAACCTATGTGCCATACTTGTTAATTTCTTCATTTCTCGACTGCCGTCCGGTATAGACCCCTTCACCATGCGCCATTTGATCATTGCGTCTTTAGTCTTCCTAGTCCTTGGAGTTCTGGGCCGTCCCCAAGCTGATGGTGCTGTAACAGTGACCCCTGTCCCTGTCCCTCAGCCCTCATTAATCTTGGACCCGTTGGTCCGCCGCTCAACCATTTCGCCTTCCGTCGGCGCCAAAATCGACACTTCCGGAGGCACGGCCCTCTCAACGCCGAGCACGGGGTACATAATCTACAATATCCGGGTGAAGGAGGGGGTGGATATGGCCACCATAGTACGAACTCTCGACACTCTGCCCAGAGCTAGCACTTACCAGCCGGCCTACATTGTGGAATCCTATCTGTCCACCATGAGCGTACTGATTCTGCGCTTACCACCCAGCCTTTGGCGACAAGTGCGAAGGTTCTCCTGGGTAGAAACCGGGCATATATCGACGGTGATGAGCGACAAGCTGCCCGGCAGCCGCATCTAGTGCGCGGGCCAGGTGCCTGGCCATCATTTCTAATCGGACCTGAGCCGCCGAGCGGCAAGGTTCTGACATTAGTCACTGCTTGACTACCCCGCCGTTTTGCCTTCCAGGTCCGCTGTGGGAGTCCCATTGTACCAAATAAACTGCTTGAAAAGGGACCTTCTGCGCTATCATTTCTGATACTTGAAATGGGGCCACTGGTGGGGGCGGTACAACAGCCTCGGTCGCGGTTGGGAGAGTAGGTTGGGTGGGGCGTGGAATACGCACCCCTTTCTGACCCGCTACCAGCCTAGAATGGTTCCTCGACCCACCATTCTGCCGCGTCAGCACCGAGACCAATGGGACAGTCCGCACCGTTCCAATCCCGCCTGCATGTACACATATCTATGCTACCGTTACTGCCCACGAGACGTACTCTGTTGTGTCAAGACGCCAGGGGAAAGGGGGAGAAGGAAAACCTCGGAAGGTAACCAAAGTCGCGCCAACCACACTCCGTTTGGTGCCTTCTCATTTTAGTTTACACATTCGTGGACCAGGCTTATTGGGCTCTACCGTCGCATCCGCTTGTGGGTAGCCGCTTACTTGAATCCCCACCGCCTCTCTACTCGGCTACTAGACCTATTCCCGGCCCCATGCCTGCGGCGGCCTACACCCCCGGGGAGGCCATCGAGCCCGGCCAGGTCGTTATGGTTGACCACCGACCAAAGCTGTGCACCGCGACTGGTCTGAAGCCCCCCGTGACTCCACTCAAGGTCCTACAGTGGAATATCGAACGAGGCTACCAGCTCGACCGCATCCTGGCCACCCTCCGGGCCGAGTCTCCGGACATTGCCGTTTTACAAGAACTTGACCTGGGCTGCGAGCGGAGCGGGGGCACCGACCAGTTGGACATTATCGCCCGCTCCCTGGGCTGGCAGGGTGCATTCGTGGCCGAGTTTGCTGAGCTGCATTCATCCCGCCGCTCGGCGCGGGACCAAGGTGGGGGCTACCACGGCAACGCGGTATTTAGCCGGTTCCCCATCGTGGCCGCCCACGTCGTGAGCCACCGGTACCAACCCGTGGACTGGAACGCCCCCGACACGGACGTGACTTCCGCCGCCCACCGGTACCGGGAACCCCGGCGCGGCCAACGGTATACGCTGGCCGCCGTGGTCCAACCGGACGCGTGTCAGTATGGGGCACCCGCCCCTCCGGTTCTGGTCTATTCGGCCCATTTGGAAGTCTTCTGCGGGCTCAGTCATCGGGTCTGCCAATTCGCCGAGATCTTGGACGATGCCCACCGGCACCAGCGCCAATACCCCCACCAGTTGCTCTTTGGTGACCTCAACACGATGGCCCACTCATGGGCCCGTCTCTCGCCTAAGTACTGCCAGGACCAGTTCCGGTGGCGCTCGTTGGGCACGTCGGAACCCCGGTGGTGGTACAACCATGTGCTGTCGGTGGCGAGGCCCCCCTTGCCGGGCCCAACCGCCGCTACGGACGGTGGGCTAAGTTCTGACGAGAAATGGGCCACCCAGGCCATGATCTCCTCACCATCCCCTACGGAGGACCTGGTCTCGGTGAGCCCCACGGGGCATGATGATGATATCGGGGCGTACGATTCGCCTCTGGCCCCGTATGGCCCGACGGTATTTCCCCCAGACGTCCAACGCATGGCGCGCAACCCAGGCTTCCAAGAACCCTGGGACATTGACCAGGACTTCACCTTACGGTCCCTCCATGGGTTCTACCAGGCCAAACTTGACTGGACCTTCTATACCCACTTTACGTGCGTAGGCAAGCACATGGGCAACGACGACTATGAGGCGTCCGATCACAAGTACCTTGCGCTGCAGCTGGCTTACCAAGCGGCAAAACTGTAATCTCGCCGGCGTCGTTGATGATGGCGGCGGTGGTGGGGGGAGGGAAGTGCCCACCTCGGGTTCAGCTGAGCCACCATCGAATCGGGGTGGTCACAGGTATATCAGCCGGTTACTCGCTTCCTTTGTAGGGTAGATAACTAACCGGTGGTACAAGTCGGCTCCGCTTCCGGGTGGCCCGACAGACACCGTCCTACCTTAGTATGGCGAAGCGCGTCCAGATCACCCAAACTGGATCCCCGATCGCTCTCGTTGGCCACTGGTAAAACCCACCGCTTCCCTTTTATATAGATGCTTCCGCCGTAACCATGATGGTTATAACACATTATGCCCTTTGCCACGGTTGGCATGTTTATAGGAGGAGGATCGTTCCCGTTCATTTGGATAGGTATGCGTCCGTACCACAATGTTTACTGCTGTTCAACCCAACGGTGCATTTGGGCGGAGGGACTGGACGTAGGGCAGAAAGCGAAAAACAGTTGGCGATACAAGGGCCGCCTTCGCTTTACCTTCTCGCCCGATCGCTAGCACACGTCGTATCCTCCGTTTCGCCGTTGGAGCCGATTGGTGCCGCTCGCTTCGGTAGGTTCTCATCCGACTCTTTACTCTTCATAAGCAACCCCTTCCCTCTTTTTATTCTCGGCGCCCGCTACCATTCCAGCTTTTTTGATAGTTTTTTTTTGGACTTCTTTAGATAGCTTCAATACAAGTTGCACGTCAGTCCCAAGTTTGTTTTTCACCATGTGGCCCCGTACAGCCGACATCATCCTATTTACTCTACTGTTTTCTCCGTACAGACGTGCCTCTCCCACGCATGCTACCGATGAGCACGTCAGCTTACAAGTTGAAGCATCGTCGGTGTCGCTGACCGTGGGCCCGAACACCCTAGTAGATGTGCCGGTGTCTATCCGAGCGGTAGCCCCCGCCACAACCGCAAATACCGACCTATCGACTGGCAGCGAAACAAGAAAAGAGCGATCGGCAGTCTGTAGTCAAGTGGTTTTGACCGACGATACCGCTGATCGGACCGATTTGCCCTGCCAGCTCTTCCGCTTGCCCGCGGAACTACACGCCGAAGTAATTTCGCATATGAATTTCGTCAATCACAACGGGTACAGCAGCGCATGCCGGTTGACCCGTAGTTTAGCTCTAAGCGATAAGGCCTTCTCAGAGGAAATGGTAGGAATCCTAATAACATATCGTATAGATGGGGTGGTACACCTGGGTTCAAAAGAGCTGACCGGTGTGCTTGGGTCGTTAACTCTCGTCCCTTCAAGTTCACCCCCCCCTCCCTCCCTCCCTCTCCCTCACTTAGCTCCGATGCAAAAACTACATGACGGCGCTCCCCACCCTCCAGGAGCAGCTGCGGGTTAGCGGTGATCCGGCAATTGATACCCAGCCGCTCGAAGTGGCCAAGTTCTACCACAGCCTTCAGCCGGCCCTGCGGGTCTACACCGCCATCAAGCTACATCGGCGACTGGCGGAAGCCTGGCAGCGCCAAAGTACCGACCAACCTTTGCTCTCTGACGACCGGGCCCTCCTCGAACAGACAGCGGCCATCGGGGTGTTGTTCAGCCAAGTCCGGTGGATCGACCTAACGGCGCTCCGACGGAACAGTCGGTTCGGCCACTTTGGTTACTATGCGGCCTGCCGGTCTACCCCGGGCGACACCTCCGAGATCGAGGGTGGACTGGTTTTACAGGCGGCGGTCAAGCACCTGCTACACCTTCATTCCGATCCCGATTTCCGTCGCCTGATTGGCGACGACCCCGTGTGGGGTGAACCGGTGAAGCCTATGGTCCATGCACTGATCATGGCCTCACCCGGCTTTGTGCACCAGTTTCTTGTCAACTGGTTTATCCCTTGGGCCATCTACACCCTGGCATCGAACCGGCAGTTCGGGGCTCTGAGTGCCTTTGTGGGTCTCCCAAAGCCCTGGACCCCTCTACCTGCACCGCGAATGCGGCGACTGGCGTTCCTACTGATGATGGAGTTCGGTGTCACGCTTGACGAGGCGCAAAAGGCCATGCACATCGGACCGTACCAGGAAGAGGAGCTGCTGGGCTGCGCCATCCACCACAGGTTTCCCCTGGCGACCACCGCACTAGAAAATGGACTCACGGCCAAGGGTCGATACTCTAGCCCGCGAGAGTGCCCAGTGTCTCTGTATGATTCAGAGTACCTGCGTATAGTCCCGAGCCAGCATGTGGAGGTGCGGTTTTTCGTCTAGGTTGGTCGGTGCTGGCCGTGCCGATGAATTGGCCTTAAAATAAAAATAACAATGGCAACGCCATAATATGATTGTTAGTTGTGCAGCGTTATAAACAAAATAGGTTGATGCTATATTACGAGTGACCTTGGAAAATTTGCTGCATATATATCCAATACTAGGGGTATAAATTAACTGTATGGTCTGAGCCACGTGTGTAGTAACTTGCCTAGCGTTGACCTGTACAACGGTGATAATTCAACGTTGGCCCACGACTTCACTTAAAGGACACATCGAGATGACCCCCCCCCTTCCTGGAATTGGCAGGCGAAACCGCTCTTCCTAAAATCTTCCGAAATGGGATCCTTGGCAGTCACTTACCCATTGATGTTCTAATCCTTAGGTGTGCTGCCGGACTTGGTCCACTTGTTGCCCCCTCCCCCCGTGTATTTCTAGTGATCGAACATAGGCTAGTATTTCTCCTTTCACTGCCATCCTCCACCTGTCCCTACTAATTCTGGTTGGACGCGGGCAATGTCATAGCTTTACACAAACCCCTCTCCCTCTCTTCCTAGTGAGCATACTTAATACATGTAAAGCTAAACATCAAAGCTACCGCTTTTCTTTTGATAGACTTCAATGACCTCTGGGAGCACAAAACATGCTTACCCTCATCACTTGGCGCCGGGATCTCTTGCAGTTATCACGCGCCAGACCTTTTCGACACCCTGACGTTCCTGGTCACCATTTCGGCACGGTAATCCCTCGGCCCTCACCCCTCCCCCTTTCTTTCCGTTTTTATCCGACACCCAACTTACCACCAGCCATGCCTCCCTCTCCGATCCTTCCATATTGACAGTATAACCTGTTATAAACGCCACCCCAATTCCCCCCATCACCGTTCTCTTCTGCAACTACCAGGCCTTCTTAAGAGTGACACCGCCCCCCTCCCCTCGTTTCCCCTGCATAGGGAAAATAATTATCATCAGTGCCCCTGCCCGTGGCCTGCACTATTCAGAAACCCGTCCGACTGCTGAGCACTTCAATCAAACGGTCAATGGAAACCCACCCACCATCCCCCTCTGCTCCTTTCGCACAAGCCTACCTTGTCTCATTCCCAGGTAACTAGCGCTTGTCTAGGCCCTCCCCATACACACACGCGCGCGCACTTTCTCTCTTGCTTCCTTAGACCTCACGACAATGCCTTGGCAACGAACATACGTTCAAAACCAGCTCATTCCCTCGTTATAGCATTCCCTTGTTGTTTTTTTCCTATTCTACTGAGCTGCTCGCCTCTATTTAGCTCCACCCCCCCACCATCCGAACGACGTCCCGCTAACTGACCATGGCCGCCATACGCATCCAACCGCGCTGGTCCGGCATCAAGCTGGTCACCTTTGACGCATTCC
>JANBPT010000072.1:0-83188 GCA_027575765.1 Tieghemiomyces parasiticus
GGCTGGCCGACCGCCTGAACCGTGATCCGGATGCGGCCAACGGCACCGGTCGTTTTCCCAGCGTCGACTTTCCCAACGGATTTCTTTTGCAGTGCCTGGGCCGCTTCACCAGCAACAACTTCACCCTCCATGATGATCAGCTCTTCCCGCTGGGCGACGGCACCTACCCACTCGGTGCCCTCCTCAACCACTCCTGCCGGCCCAACTGCGTCGTCATGTATGGGCCCGGCGGCCTCATGGTTGTACGTGCCCTAGTTCCCATCCTCCCTGGGGAGGAACTGACCGGGACCTACGTTGATAACATCACGCCCTACGCTCAACGTCGCACCCAGCTAGCGCACAAGTATCATTTCATCTGCCGCTGCGTTCGTTGCAACCGACCCGCGGTATCCGAGGGGCCAAGTGCGGGTCTAAGGGGGACGGATGCGGTGGGCGACTGGACGGCCGTGGACCGGATATTGGACGCAAAGCTGACGGATGTTTCGTTTGGGAATTTCCAGGACCAACTGGCTGCGGCGTGCCGGGCTGCCGAAGCCGGTCGGCCCGTTGCCGGGGCTGCGGGTAGCGGGCTACCGCTCCTTCTCAGTGCTGCACGGCCCCTGCTTTACCACCTCGCGGGTCTGCCGGATTCTGGCCAGTACCAAGCCTTGCTATCAGCCTTCATCGAGCAGTTGCTGCCCTCCACCAATTCGCACGCCGGCACTGGCTCCGCCCAGGGCCTGTCCCCACCTTTCAACTTGACCTACTTCAAATGCGCCGCGCAAATGCAGGAGCGGCTGAGCCAGGTGGGTCAATGGGCTGCCGCGGCCGTGTGTGGTCGGGTCACCTTGGTCGGCTACCTCCTTGCCTACCCGCCCAACCACCCCCTTCTCACTCTGCACTGTTTCACCGTGGCCAAACTGCTGTGGAATGGTGACCCGGGCCGTGCCGAGTTGGACCTGGCACGGACACTCATGACCGTGGCTGTAGCCGGGCTGCGGGTTACCCACCCGCCAGGCACTCCGGTGGGCGAGGACGCCGCGCAACTAGCCCGGTTTCTGCAGGTCGCCGGAGGTGGACAGCTTGTGTGAACCGCATAAAGCGTATCGGAGCCAGGAACGGTGTCCATACTAACGTTTATATTACCAAATATTATCGTAAAACGCCGTGGCGGCAACTGGCAAGGAAAAGTGACGCGAGGGGAATCCGTAAAGGCCTTGTAAATTATAGTGAGTCGCGGCCGGTTTGCAGGCCTCCCTGTCTTCCAAGCAAAGTGGCGCGCCGATCTAACTAGTTACTAAGGTACTCCTCAACGAAGTCCGGCAGGTCGTGGCCGGCGGACATCGGCAGGGATGACATGTCGGCGGACTGGCTAACCGCCGGTGAATTCTGGCGTGGTCTCGTGTCGTGGTGGGTGGTACCATACGTGTCCTCGGATGGTCGGTTTGAGGATGAGGCGGCTTCGTGTCGGATAGACGGTGGTATCATATTAGAGACCGTGTCTACCTTGGTTGGAGAAGCGTGTCGGGGCTCCGACGCCAACCGCCCTCGAGGGGGGAATTCCTGGGCGGTAGGCGAAGGAATGGGTGGGGACGATATGGACGTAGTATGGACTGGTCGCCGACGTGCGGTCGAGGTCCGTACGGGTTCAAATTGGGCGTTGCCGTGGCGACTACCTGCAGATGGCCGCCTTGTCCGCGGCTGCTCCTCCACCAGGGGCGATAGGCCCAGAACTTCGCGGACAATATCAATCTTCCCCAGTCCCATCTTCCATAGGACGACCCAGGCTGCGAATGTGAGCGAATAAAGGATAAGCAGCGGACAAGGAGTTGGTTAGCCCTAGCGTATATAGGTCGTGTTGTTGTACTGAGTTCGACGTATTAGAGCAGGGCGCGTTTCCGTAACAGCGCCCCGTCTAGCTGCGGACATGTTGACTCGGGTTGACAGCGAAGAGGAATCCCCCCCCATAGCAACACGGGAACGGCTCACTAGTGCCCTCCAACCGGCACTTCATAACGGTAGGGGAACTCACCGAGTAGCAGAATGGCCAGCAGGGCGAAAAGTGTGGTGGCTACGGCAACGACACTGGCGATGACCTCGGCTCGATGACCCACCGAGGGGTTTCCGGGTACGGTGCTCATTGCAGACGAAGTGTGCCTCGTCGCGCATAAAGGTGAGGCTACGTGTGGCCTGAGAAGGAGCAGTGTGTTGTGAGGACGGACGGGATGACCTGGCGGGTAGGTTGGAGTCGGAGTGGCGGGTAAAGGAGGTACATGCCGATAGGCATGTGGTGCTGAGCAAAAGTCAGGGGACGAGGGGCCTCCGATGGTGGGACGTAAAGGTTATGGAGGCAAATGGGGGCCGACCGGTATTCCCGGCTGGCCAATTCTCCAGGCCATCCACAGTGCACGCGGGGCAGTCAACCGCGACGTTGGTCGGTTGGAGCGGGCAAACGTCGTAGTGTAAATGGCATGGCGGGAGTCAGGTCAAATAGCGAGCTTATAACCCAATCCCAGGTAGTAGGTCTCGGGTGCGGAGGGTGTCACTGGCCGAGCCTCTTCAACTTGCTGAATTATGCTGACGGTTGAGCCACGGCTAAGAATCGAGCCGAGGCTCGAAGCCACTCAGGTCAGTCAATGCAGCCGTGTGGCGGCAAGTCGGATGAATAGCACCTTTAGCTGATCTTGGATCTGGGCGGCAGCCGGCTGCGGACGTGCGTGGGCGAGCCGATAAATCAAGACCTTTGGGAGGCAATGGTCACAGGGTAAGCCCAAAGGTAGCCAGTCAGTCAGCCGGGCATGTCAGCCCCCCCCACTTCTGACCCTAAGGAGCGGCGATTCCGTAAAAACGCAGTCGCGTAGACTTGCCACCGTCGCTGAAAAACGCCCTCCTTTCTAAAGATATCTTTACCCAGCCTGCTTCAGGACAGTCGACGCTGGCCATTCAATAGGCGATGGAACGATGTCCCACCCTGTGATGGCAGCCCATGGGGTGAACACACTTTTAATTCACATAATACCAATAGCCACCATGTCAGGCCACTGCAAGCGTCCATACTATGACGCAGTACATTGTCCGCTGCGGCCACCCGATGCGATTTCCCCCGCTACCAAACGGTGTTGACCGTGGCCGATGGTTCCTGTACTTGGCATGCCAAGGGGTTTACACGCTGTACTCCAGCGGGAGGGGGTTGCCTCACGGGGTTGCAAGGAAGTCTACTGGAGTTACGCGCTCGTGTAGTCTAGAAACGACTTAGCATAAAAGCACATGTACCTAATCAGCCAGGGTGGGTAGGATAGAGGGGAATGAGGGGGGGGGAATGGTCAGCGCGTAGAGGTAAGAAGAAGGGCTGTGGATATACCCATGAGACAACTGACATACGGACGGCAACTTTTAAACGGCCAAGGATCGCCCACTTACGCTTTGGCCTGTAGTACGTCCGAGAGGCTGGCCAGGGTCACCAGGTGGTCGTCGAATCGGAACCACTGCTTGCGATGGCGGGCAAACATGGTGTAGTGGCCGGTTTCCAACGTGCCCTCGTGGTTAATGACGGCAAAGAGCTGGTAGTGGCAGGCCGGGTGCGGCGGCGATGGACTGCATGGGGGGGGGTAAGGTCGATAAGTCACTTAGGGAATTAGGTGGGTGATCGAAACGGGGGACGGCGGAGACACGGCTAGCACAGCCGTCCGGTAATGAGGGTCGAGGGAAAAGTTGGCCGGCCTACCGCACCACCCAAGTACCGACGCCGATCACCCAGCCCGGTTCCGAGGCAAGTGTGGGACGTGCTTACCTGGCGCTTTCGGCGTTGCGTGGATTACCCCCGGCCGCCCGCCGGGTGGTGAAGGGCGACATGTCCAGCTCGGACGGGACCCGGATGAAGGTTTCAATCTTACTGGCGCTACTGTGGTGTTCGAAGCGTTTAAGCTGGAAGCTAAGTACCGGTGGTAGCGACTTGAAGAGGAGTTGTTTGGTAGCCGCCTGGCAGGCGCTGCCACACGAGCCGCACATGTAGCCCTGGGCGTCGAGGGACTCGGCGGCGGTGAAGCGGTGTAGGCAGTCCAGGAGTGAGTGGGGCCCATCGTCGCTGGCTGCCAAAGGTTCGGCTCTGGTTCGTTTGGTGTGTGGCCGCAGGTCGAGGGACACGTCGAGCAGCGGGTCGTTGGCCACGGCCTGATGTCCGCAGCTAAGACAGGTCACCGTGGACTGGAGCTGACCGGCAAACGTCTGGTGCACCGCACACGGGCAGTTGAAGGTGTGGTCGTCCCCGCACAGGCCCATGTGGATCTGGTTGAGCGCCGTGATGAAGAACTCGTGGGCGTCCTGTTGGGCGTACCCGGCCAATTCGGTCGACGACTGCCACATGGCGCGTAGGAATCCCGAGGGGCCATAGGGTGTCGTCTCACCCGAGAAAACCTGGCCGTACAGTTGATCCATCTGGCAGGCGATGCAGGCCTCGCGGGTGCACCGGTTGGCGCTGTGCGGGTCGCTTAAGAAGTGGGCCCGGAGCAAGGGATTGTGGACGAAGGCCTGCAAGACGACGTTCATGAAGCACGTACTGCCCAGGTTGCGCAGCCCGCGGATCCCATCGCAGGGCCCGGGTAGCGCCCCGTCCGCCCCAGTGGAGTCGTGGTTATTGGTCTCAGGGGCCAGACACTCGGCCAGGGGTAACCGGCGCGTCCGCGGCTCGGCAAGCTGGCATAACCGATGATAAATCCGCAGCCGCTCCTGGCGTAGCATGGCCTCCCAAGGGTGACTGTAGACGTAATCCCGGCAGCGGGCACAGTACACGGCAAGCGTGCCCAGTTCCACGGCTGGTGTGGTGGCGGAGCAGGGTCGGAATAAGGTGGGTAGGCGGGGATGGGTAAGGGTCTCGCAATGTAATGGGTTAGGTAGCCCTCTCTCAACCTGAAGCGGGTGGGATGGGGTGGGGGGGCATGCGAGCTGAGCCGGCTACAGTGTGGATACTGGGCTTTCCGGGTGAACCGATTGAGGCGATCAGTATGCCACCAGCCCCCTTACCTAGGTAGTGCTTGTTGGCCTTTTGGTGGGCGCGTAGGTGTCCGTTTGACCAACATCCGGTAAAATCGCAATGTAGGCACACCAGGAGTTGGCCGAACGACCGCCGGCAGGTCGCGCACTGCGGGGTGGGTATCTAGGCAGGCGATACCGAGGAAAAGCCGGGCAGGCCCGTGTCCAGGGCAACGTGAGTACTATGAAGGTTAGTCATTTGCTATGCATATTTGACCGACAATCCGAGAGAAATCAGGGACACGCCTTCCGGTTACCTACCGCCCTGGCTCCTTGGCCAGGTCGCTCACTAGGCCCCGTTTCCGATACCACTTACCCGTGCCAGGATGGCGTCCCGTTTGGCCTCCAGCTTTTGCAGCCGGACGCCCTTAGGCGGGGCACAGTCCCGCTGGTTGGCTTGGAAGCCGGCGAGAAACCGGTGCTGGTACTTTTGAAACAGCGAATACTTGACTAGTGTGCGGTAACGTTGCAAGGTGGAAGGTTTCGCCTGGCCCAGGTGAGTACATTCGGGGACGTGGGCGCCCGCCCGGTGTACCGCATCCAGGCTGTCCCCTTCGATCGCACCGGGAGACCGGTCCGCGGAGCTCTGGGTCGTGAGCGGGGTGGCAGGAGGTACATACGTGTTGCCAAAGGAGCCAGTGGAGGCCAGGAGGGTCTGGAACGGCAGGGTGCTGTCACTCCAGCTCGGGGCCGGGGAAGGCAGGCTGCTGGAGGTGGAACGGCCGGCTTTGGGCATACTAGGGACTGGTGACGTGGGGCGGCGCTGTGTCCAAGATGGTGGAATGAATTTGGCGGGCAGGTAGGGTGGACCAAAAAAAAGAAGGGGAACTAGGCCTGTAGGATGCAAGGCCGCCTGGGGAGCGTTCACGGGAAGACGGAGTGGTGGTGACTACCGCTGGTCTCCACTTTCAGCGAACGGGTCAACCAGAGTGGCACTGGAGGCGTGGTCTAGGCTAGAGCGCAACACAGGGGGAGGAGTAAAGGTGTAGCCGGGTGAGTGGATGAACGAATGTGCAGGGCCAAATGAACGACAGTCCAAAATAGGAGGCAGAGGCAGGCAGAGAAGGTGAGGCGCAAACTCGAGGGGCTCCATGAGCGATGGACAACTGGTCCACCCTAGAGGTAGGTCGGGAATGAGAGGCATACAAAGGCAGGGCGACGACAACGCACAGCAGGGAATATCAACAACCGCCCGAAGCCATTGAAGACGTGGTGTAGGAAAGTCTATAAAAGGTTTGCAAGGCTAGCGCAGTGACAGGATTACTGCGCAATAGCGCTGGTCTAGCAGGGTAGGCGACTCTGCAGAGCGGATGGCGGTAGTGGTGAAACTGGGCTGCTCCTTGCTGAGATATTTCGGCCATGAGAACGACCAAAGGATGACTGACGCTACACAAGGACCACTGTCAAGTTTATCAACCCATGAGGTACGCTCCCAGCGGACCGGGCGTACTTGGGCTCGGCAGAAGCTCACCTTGGAACTTGATTCAATGGTGCCAAGGACCTAACGAGCAGCAGGAACTGCTGATTCTAAAGCTGGAAATGCAGTTGTCGTCATTAATTGAATAGCAGACCAAAAACAAAGTCTGATAATCCACTACAGATTGGAATGGTAAAAGGGTTGACAGATAAAAATTTAACCCGATCCAAGCAGGACTCGAACCTGCAATCTCCTGATCCGTAGTCAGGTGCCTTATCCAATTTGGCCATTGGACCCGTCATGAAATTGACCTAATGAAATAGACTATACATTATTATAATACAGCAGTTGATCTAACTACACTCTGCTCCCGCGAATACTGCTTGGCTTTTTAACCTACTATGTCCTGAAGGAACGTTTATGGCGAAATTTGCTTTGTGCAATGATACATTTTCTTAGAATCGTCGATAGCGCTGTTGCCCGGCCTATGTTCCCCCACCCTCATCTGAAGGGGCACAACAGCGTAGTGGCGCATTGGTAGCCAATAATCATCGGAGAATAAGCACATTGGTAGCAACTCTATAGGTGTGCATGCTATTGCTTTTTTTTTCGCCTGCTCTATGCAAACTCACTTAAGTACGTGATTAGCCTACACTGCCAATGGCCAGGTGCTATGCCGGATAAGTTCGAGTCAGTTCCTATAGGGTCGAGAAGGTGTACGAGGCGATGCGATAGATTTGTAACCCATCTCATTATCGGGCTGGCCGATGTCGTATACCTTACCATCCTGTCCTGTCGCCAGGCCAGGAAACTGGACAATAGCTCTGAGGTTGGAGTCGGGAGGTAGTCAACTTCCATCGAATCGCCATGAACCTTTTCATCCAGCAACGATTATTAAGTCCAGTGGTTCCAACAAGAATCACCTTCCCGATTCCCTGCCTTAATTGTCTGGGGCTTACCATCCCCTTAATACTACAATCCTGGATTATGTCATCAATATATGGTCCTATGGCTTGATCAGAACTGGAGTCACTTCAGCCTGGGGCAATCGGAATGTTTCAAAGCTGGGACAATTGCTGTGGTGTCCCTCTCTTAGTCATTAGGATAGAACTGCGTATTCTCTGGTCATAGTTACTCCTACGGAAATCACTCTAACCTCCTGTACACGGAGTCGTACGGAGGAGAAAGGAGGGTGAGGCGGATGCACTTTGACAGTTGAGGTATAATAATAGAAGCCCGCTGGCATTGAAGGGAGGGCTCTAGGCTCCTAGAGACAGAAGAGGCAAGTACACTGGTGTAAATGACGATATTGACCGGTTTTTCCTCATCTCGGTAAGGGATTTAGGTTATCCCGAGCGATTTCGGCGAATTAAACAACATTAATGAGACAGGCTGCTGCTTACCGGTACGGAATACGAATGGATTGGGGTAACCGGTCAAGGTACGATGCCCGGTTTGGTCGACTATTTAAACTGGCCGAATAACTGCCTCAACGGGGCTATCAGTGCACTTCACCTTCCTAAACATTTACAGCAAAGCCTGCCTTGCTTAACTTTCTATAGCCGTATCTCGATTCGACAACCACTATTTCAGTCCAATAGATCCGCCCCCACGGAGTCTAACCATCACACGACACGTTGTCGTAGTAGCGTATTTTCCGCCTTTTAATCCACTGATTGCCGCCATGAAATTTTCTACTGCTCTCATCGCCCTCACCCTCGTTCTGGCCGTCACTCAAGCCGTGCCCGTCCCTCAGGGCGAATCTGGGTCCGTTGGCCAGACCACTACCATCACCAAGACTGGGACCATCACCCATGAAGGGCCCGCCGTCCAGCCCAAACCCGACCCTCAGCCCGCGCCCGCTCCCAACGCCAAGGGTGTTACTGAAAAGGTCACGGTCAATTTCACTTCCACTTCAGACATGCATGCCACGAAGAACCAACCGAAGGCGTAATTACCACCAGGCCGGCAGGTGGTCCCAATCCCCCCCCGCGGACTCTAAGTGCCAAGGATAGCCCTGTTCATCGCTACTATGCGACTTTTGTCTCGGCGTAGTAGCTGGCGTCGACTTATTAAATCACCCATACCCTGCTTATGCCGCTTGCATTCAATGGTTTACTGCGCCGGCCAGGCCTCGTACCGTAGGTTAGAATGGCTTTTATGATTATCTAGCATAAAGTATACTTTAGAGGTGCCACCATCGTGATTGGGATTCTCTCGGCCAAATAAGGTTCATTAAACATAACCACCGTCACTCTGTACCACTCGGCAACCTTGGTCTAGCCAACTATCGAAGCAAGCTCTAGAGTCACTGGCCCTGTCAAACTCCTCCAGGGGCTTGGTGACAAAACGTACCCGCTGGTGGCACTTGTCGTTGGTGAGGTTGTGGGTGAACCAGCGATATAACTAGCTGTGCAACCCCAGGTCCCTGCGCAGGACATTTCGCATGGTACTAGGGGAAGGGTGGATGGTTTGGGCCAGCTGCTCAGCAGTCAGTCCAGGGACTTTTTTCAGCCATCTCAGGATCATATCCCCCTAATATCCACCGATTTCATCTGATGGGCGGCCAGAGCAAGGGTCATCTGCAAAAGAGTGGTGGCCTGTGTGATAGCGAGCCAACTACCTGTAGGTGGTGGAGTGGCTAGGAGCCGCCGGGCCCAGTGTGGAAGACAAAACATTTAGACTAGCATCTGCCTTGCAGCCCTCCAGATAGTAACTGTAAGTAAGGACTTACACATCACGCCTGGTTAACATGAGGGGAGTTGGGGAAAGGTGGCTTTATACAAGTAGCCATGACGGATGGCTAAAAAGGAGAGTAGTGAGGTCAGAGATGGTCCAACCCTGGAGTAGTTCATACCAATTGACTCGGCATCGTTGACTTTTCGAGGTTTTATTAGAACCGCTGCAATCAGAGACCGCCAGCTTAAAAATGTCAAATGGTTTGGCTCCACCTATATTAGTGGGAAGCTGCTAGCAATACGCGTGGAGGGGTGTGTATGTGTGTCACAGACCACTCTAATTATCATGCGTTGCCGGTTCGGAGCGGAGTGCGTAGCTCATGGAGTGTGATTGACGTCAATCACAATCACAAATACTGAATTTTCCGGTGAGCAAGGGAGCAGTCGCGACCATTCCATTGGTGAGGCAGTGTTTCGGAGCTTCGCTTGGGATTAGGCAGCGTCACGCGGAGTTATTTGAATATAGTCGGTGGCCTTGATCGGGAAGAGTGGTCCGGCGGTCCTTGTTCCCGTTAAACTAACCGCAAAAACACCTAACGTCGATATTACGAAATGGTTAACGGATGTCTGTACGTAATTTACTGTAGGTATCGGGACAGAAAAAAAACTATACTAAAAACAAATAAACCAGACCAATCCCTACCATCCTCTTAACCCACCCCCGCCTAGGGCTGGCCTGTTCCGGCATCCAGGAACGCCTTGACGTGAGGGCAGGACCGTAGGGTCAACTGGTGGGCCCCGGCGGCGGGCGGTGATTTCTGGACAAGAGTCTGGGCCGCGGCGACCAATTCCGCGCGTACCTCCGGCAATAACGGAGCTCCACCTGCGCCGCTGGCCAAATGGCCGAGGCCCACCCGACAGGCGTCCTCGGCCCATTCGGCGATTAGGCGAAAGGCATCGGTGCGATGTTCGGAAGACAGCCCGTCAGACAGGTTGGAGTGGGCCGACAGGAGGTGAGACTGGAGATAGGTGCAGAGTCGGAAGACCTGTCGGAGTGCAAACGGGCTGGTCTCGGCGCTGGCAACCAGAAAACGGTCGATTAGGATCTCATGCAGCCGGCCGTACTTTAGAATTGGGACGTAGAGTGGGCGGAGGTCGGCAATGATACAGCTCACGAAGGACTGGATGAAGGCCTCCCAAACTGACCGGATCGCAGCCCCCACTCTGTCGCTGGATTTGTCCACGTTTATGTCGCCGGCGGTGGAGGCCAAGTAGAGCGAATAGACGGGGAGGGCCTGGGTTAGCGCCGGGAGGTCCAACCGCAGCAAGCGGTCCAGGGTGTACTGCGAGAAGATCTATGGTATAGACGGAGGGTAGGCAATGTTCCGGGTGGAAGGGGTGAGTGAGATGGGGGAGGGTGGCAAGGCTGAGAACACAGAGAGTGTAATGGTCAATTTCAGTCATTGCGGTGAACTTACCCGGATGGCAACCTCGTCTACGGCCACGGTCTGGTTCAGCTCCTCGATGAGGGGTAGAGTGTCCGACCCGTCGGCCCCCTGGTCGTCCCCCTGGGGGTGGTAGTCGAAACCGACCAAGTCGGTTGGCTGGTCCGGGTAACGATGGTGCAAATCTCGGTTGCGCCGGGTATCTGAGGCGACGATGCGGCGGAGGGTACTCATGAACCCGCGAACCAGGTTCCGGTCGTACTCCACCTCTTCAAACACTCGCGTCTCCAGCATTTTCTGCGCCAGCATACCGTGCTTCAGCCGGGTAGCGACCCACCGGAGGCTGTGTTCCGTCTGGATGATACGATGGGAATGACAATAGTGGGAGGGGGCTGGCAGGGAATGTTCATTAGCGGGATACGATGAATATAACGAGCGTGGAGGTGGAAAATAGGGACAGGGAAGGATCGGACCATGTGGGTCTCGCTCGTCTTCGTGGCCCAGGTGAGGGACGGTCCCAGTGGTATCACTCACCTTGTGCGGCTTGGCAGAGTCAGGGTGCGCAATGTTGTTGAACAGCTGCAGCGAGAAGATCTGGGTCACAAAATCGCTATACAGAACCATGCCGATCTCGCTGCGCATTAAGGCGCGGGAAATGGGGGAGGGTAATACGCAAGGCAAGTACGATACGTTTAGCTCCCACAGCGTGGCGGATGTGCGGGTCGCAGTAACTGGCTTCTCTGCTAAACTAAGAATAAATAATAAACCTCACTTGGTTTTAACCTACCCATAAACGGGGCCGCCCGGCGAGACAGTGGCAAGATACCCCTGCATGTCGCTAAGGCGACGTTCGTCCATGACCTGGTTCCGGTAACAGGCGTCCAGGAACCACACCAGTTGGTGACAAGGGTCTTTGGTAATAATCTGTGAGACCCGGATGTCGAAGGGGGGGGAGGCAATAAGTTAAGAAGGGAGAAGGTGGCCAAGGGTTAGGGCTCGATCGTAAATGGGATGGGTGCAGCAAAGGTGCCGTGGAACCTAGCTGGGTCGTGGCCGCCTGCCGCTAACCCGTCTAGGTGCAACAGGTGGATCCACTTACCGCCCGGATGTCGCTCTCGTGCATCTTCATGAGTAGATCGAAGCGGAGAGTACAGTACATTGGGTCCCCAGACTTGAGGAACCCCTGGCGCAGGATACCCAGAACAGCGTTGTAAAGTGGGAGGTTATCGTAAATGGCCTCGACCAGAGTGCGAATGGTGGGGTGATTGCGTCTGGGCGGGGGATGATAGGGGCGCGAAGCAACCGTGGGGGGGGGGGTTAAGCGCAAGGTCAGCGGTAGGTCTCCAATTCCAAAAAGGGGTGCAGGGCCACGCCAGAAGTACCCAAGGGCCCTCCCATCAAATATATATATATGAAAAACTGTGAAGCATTATGCCCTACCTCAACGCAATGGTGGCAGCCAGGTTAGTAGGCCGCAACTCGCGTGCAGCGTCTTTCATCTCGCCGTCCTGGCGGTACGCATCGAGAAGCGGAGCCACAAACGCGTAGAACAGGCTGGGCTCGACGGTCCACATGTGGCGCTTGACGGCGATCGGGCATTCCTGCAGAAAGGGTGAGGCAAATGGGGGCGGTGGGTGCACAGGTTAAGATCTAAATAGATAATTTCGGCGCAGCCCTCAACGTCAACCAGCTGCAATGCCAATTGAAGAACAGATGGTTGCCTGGCTTACTTCGAATAATTCTGGGTCGTCCATGATGGCGTGCATGGCGTCCTTGGTGATGGATTCTGGCTTGATCCTGAGTAGGGCGAGCGGGACTTGGCGGAGCTGAACGACCTGGAGGTACGGCAGGGTCGAGACGAGCATCCGGGCATGTCTAGAGTGTATGCAGGTTACCATTGGCGCCGTGTAAGGAGAAGAGGATACGTGCGAAGGCGGTTTGTCAGCAGTAGCAGCGGGTGACGCGAATCAACGGCCTGGCTTGTAGGTGCCTCCCTCCTCGGGGCTACTAGACGGGAGCAGAGGGTCATCACCCAGTTGCATTCCCTCAATCCCAAGTCGAAATCACTTACTGCTCATCGGAAAGGCCGGCGTCGATTTTAGCCAGTACTTCCTTCTTAAGCGCGTCCAGACAGGCGGTGTTCACGACGCGACGAGGACAACCTGAGGTTTCGAGCATCGGGTAGGCCTCATTGACGAAGGGCTGGTGCAGACTGTACTTGCTCTGCACCTCGCTAATGACACTTTTGGGGTCATTGACCGAAAGCGCTTGGCGGATGTACTCGCGGCCCGCAGCAGCGATGAGGTAGTCCTGGGGCGCGTCGCTCATGGTGAATGGTACGGCTAGGCAGTGGGCCTGGTTGGTTGGTGCGGATTAGGATAGTGAAGTAAAAGAACAATGTAAGAAGGACGGCAAGCGCAACCAATGGCACGTCGGAATTGATACCGATTCCGAGCATGGGTCGATTCCAGGCGTGGTTCCACGTTGGAAGGGTGGGGGGTGGCGTACCCGCAACCGCCTCCCTGGTTAGCCTTCCCGTCTATCACTACGCGTCGGCCCCCGAGTTGTGAACGACTGGGCGGAGTTGTTTAGGCTTCACATCTGATATCCACCCATCACACCTGCCACGCGGGTCGAGGTCTTTGCTTGCCAACGGGCCTGGGCCTGGCGTCGTGGCAAGGGCCTGGCAACGTTGGCCTACGTGTGAAAGAGAACTGGCCGTAGTGACGGTGACTGGTCGCTTCTGACGGTCAATAAGTTGATAGGTGCGATACCCACGGTCGGGTTTGACATTACACAATGTTTGCAGCGTTGTTGGTCAGCCACCAACAGGCTGACATATCAACCGGACATCATGATGAGGCTGGCTCCTGTCCTTAGGACGGCGTGCCACCAGCGCGTCCTAAGGTCTAGGCGTACAGGGGTGCATTCGTCCTTGACGGCCCCTGCGGAGCACTAGCAAGGCATTCGGTCCGGTTTACCCCAACTGGGGAGACGGGCCGGGGTGCCACAGTTGGGCCCTCTCTCCATCACACCAGTGTGCTACCCGATCAGATGCCCCCTCTTGGCCAGTCTGTAAGGGGAGGTGTCTCGGGCCAGTCAGTGGCCCTGGACGCACGAACGTGCCCCCCAGCCAGAGTGGCTTGCGTCGCCCAGTTTCGGCGCATCCCGGTCCCAGTTCGCCACAAGCTCGGAGTGCTCCCCACGCCCCCCACCCGCACAGACTGCGAATAGGCGTGGATGCATACGTACGCAATCATTCACCAGGCTGACAAACTCCGTGGGGGGAACGGGCTCCTCATGAACGTCAGTCCCGCTGTGGGGGACTAGATCAGCCCCGCTTCGACCCTATCTACCCTCCCACTCCCCAGAGGAGAAAGGGAGGGGGGGGTGCTCCACCGGATTGATATATGATACCCCGCCCGGTTTCACCTCTCCCTGCCACTGCTCACCCGCTTCGTCTTATCCAGCTTTCACTCTCGGCCGTATCCTTCTACTCGTCCGGGCTACTTCCACACCTCATCGCTCTACCTACCCTTACCCGCCTGATCCCCTCCTACACCATGGTGTCCGCTACCCAACTGCCGGCCTGGAAGGCGCTCCAGGAGCACTACGAGACCGCCAAGGACCTCAAGCTGACCGACCTTTTCGCTCAGGATCCCAACCGCTTCAAGACCTTTGCGCGCCAGCTGCACCTCAATTTCCAGCCGCCACGCGGCGGCAATACCAACCCCCACGACGCCAACCTGCTGCTGGATGTGTCCAAGAACCTCATCACCGATGAGACCCTGAGCCTTCTGTTCCAGCTGGCCCGCGAGGCCAAGGTGGAGGAATGGCGCGACAAGATGTTCGCCGGCGAGCCCATCAACTTCACGGAGCAGCGTTCGGTGCTCCACGTCGCCCTGCGTAACCTGCCGGACACCCCCATCTACGCTGAAGGCCAGAACGTGGTCCCCGAGGTGCACGCCGTGCTCGACCACATGCGGGAGACCTCCGAGGCCATCCGCTCCGGCAGCTGGACCGGGTACACTGGCGAGCGCATTACCGACGTGGTGAATATCGGCATCGGCGGGTCGGACCTGGGCCCCGTTATGGTCACCGAGGCCCTTGCCCACTACGCCGACGACTCGCGCCTGCGCGCCCACTTTGTATCCAACATCGACGGCACCCACCTGGCCGAGACGTTGAAGAAGTGCCGCCCCGAGTCCACCCTGTTCATTGTGGCATCCAAGACCTTTACCACCCAGGAGACCATTACCAATGCTCACTCGGCACGCCGCTGGTTCCTAGACCACGCCAAGCACGAGGCCCACATCGCCAAGCACTTTGTGGCCCTGTCCACCAACACGGCCAAGGTGACCGAGTTTGGCATCGCCAAGGAGAACATGTTCCAGTTCTGGGACTGGGTGGGTGGGCGCTACTCGCTGTGGTCCGCCATCGGCCTGTCTATTGCCATTTACGTGGGCTTCGACAAGTTTGAGTCGCTACTGGCCGGCGGCCACGCCATGGACCAGCACTTCCGCAATACCCCACTCGAGGAGAACCTGCCGGCCCTGCTGGCGGTGATTGGTGTCTGGTACAACGACTTCTTTGGCGCCCAGAGCGTGGCCCTCCTACCGTACGATCAGTACCTTAGTCGGTTCGCGGCCTACTTCCAGCAAGGCGACATGGAGTCCAACGGCAAGTTCGTGACGCGCGACGGGCAGGAGGTGGACTACCAGACGGGCCCCATCATCTGGGGTGAGCCTGGCACCAACGGCCAGCACGCCTTCTACCAGTTGATCCACCAGGGCACCAAGCTCATCCCGGCCGACTTCATCGCCACCACCCACAGCTTCAACCCCATCGGCAACGGCGAGCACCACGACATTCTGCTGTCCAACTACTTTGCACAGCCCGAGGCCCTCATGCGTGGCAAGTCCGCCGACCAGGTCCGCGCCGAGCTGCAGCGAGACCCGGCCTCGGCCAACTGGGACGCCGAGCAGGTCCAGCGGGTGCTGCCCCACAAGGTGTTCAAGGGAAACCGCCCCACCAACTCCTTGCTGATCGACCCGTGTCTGCACCCGTTCGCCCTGGGTGCCCTCATTGCCCTCTACGAGCACAAGATCTTCGTGCAGGGTATCATCTGGAACATTAACTCGTTCGACCAGTGGGGCGTGGAGCTCGGCAAGCAGCTCGCCAAGAAGATTCTGCCCGAGCTCGCCGTGGACGCTGCGGCCGATTTTAAGCCCGTCACCAGCCACGACTCGTCGACCAACGGCCTCATCAACTACTATCGCCAGGCTAAGGTACGCGGCCACCTGTAAACCGGAAATGGGAAGGTTGGAGGGTTCACCTCCCCCCTCCCTTCCCCTCCGACATGACTATTATTTTTTTGGAGTATTCTCGCTTCTCAACCGTGAGACGGACGAAGAGAATAGCATTTTGGGGCCCTTCAAGCGACATAGATTCCCCCGCCCACTTTCCCTTGGAGAACCAAGCAACATATTTAAACATACCTCTCGCCACTAATTTCGTTTTTAATTTAGCAGTAGACTGGCGGACGGGCCCGCGCTCGGTTCCCAAATACTACCCGCCGCGACACTGCTCTGGCCAGCTAATATGACATGTCACTCTCGCCACCAGGTACCCCTACGCAGACCATGGCGTAAAAAGGGAAAGGATTGTGTGAGAGGCAATGTACCAGCGACCGAGTCGAATGAAAGATCACCCTTAACGTACACCGCCTAGATTGAGCGGTTACACTGTTTCAAATGAATAGGGGCGTCGGCTAGGAAGACGGTAGGCAAAAGGCGACGCCAGGGGGGACGCATGCCGCACCCCTTAAGGAATGCTCCCCTAACTAGCTATCCCACCCATTCCGTCCTCACCCACAACACAGCGGATACTGACCGGGTGCTGCAGCCCAGCTAAGCCGTCATCCATTTACTCACTCATGTACCTCCGACCGGCCGATTCATCGGCACCAACGGAAAATATGCATAGCATCGGAAGTGTACCATAAGGAAATTATGGCTAGACCAAGCACGGAATGAGGCCAACGGGCAATCAGCCCCAATCTATGATAACGACCAAGGCGGGTTGGGGCTCGGTGCTGCATCAACACCATTTGGCGACTTTGTCGACCGCCCGGCTGCCGCGCCACGGCATTGGAATACTGCAGGTCGGGAGCCTGGCTGCTTACTATGTCGGCTCCTGAATTCGAACGGGTCGGCGAAGAGAGGTCCCTGGCCACTGATATCCCCGCAGCCCTTTCCAGCTGGCACCTCTGTGGACCCCTCATAGCCGCCAAACAGCCCTGGCCAGATAAGTTCTTGTGGTGAGAGGCCTGAAACAACACACCTGTATTGGACGTGTGGGATTTGGTCGATCCGTCTATATTATTTTTTTCTCCATACACACCTTCAACTTGTCCATGTGAAAAAAAGGAAATACAATATCACTGCCATATCCGACACTTGTATTTGGCAACGGAGAAGGTGCCGGTGGCGGCGGGCATCTTCGCGCTCTGGTTGGCCGGTAGGCCTCCCCCTTTTTTTCCTTTTTTTTATAATTTCTCTTCATCTCTCTTTTGACTCATTTGGAGGGCCACTGGCCGGGCTGGCGCAGGCCTCCGTCCTTCACCTTATTCGCCCAATTTGTTGCCCAGGGACCGCGTGGATTTGGGCAGTGATGAGTTGGCACGGGCCCCGCCAACCTGGCCAACTCTCATATGCCCCTGGGACCCGCGCGCCCCCTCCCACCTCCACCTGGTACTTAAAGTCGTCTTGAGGAGGCCTACCCAAACCGAAGCATCCCACTTGCCGTATCTCATCACTATTTTTTCGCCACTGCGTAACCCTGCTGCGTGCTTGCGCTCGATAGCCAAATCTTTGCCCTTTTTCATTCGTGTGGCTCTCTGTTTTGGCCGACTTACCCCCCCCTCTATCCCAAGACCCCCTTCCACCTTCTGCGCCACATCACAGCCCGCTGCCGTTAAACTAGCTTCCCAGTTTACTGGCGCCTGCCTTTCCGCCACTCGTATTCCAAAACCTTGTATTAGAAGCTACCCTGAGGTATATCCCGTGCTTGAAACCCCTCCCCTTCGAAGTACATCCGCCCGTCCCCGCCATGACCTCCCCACTCCACGCCCTGCTGTCCCAGTTCTTTGGGTACCTATCTATTGGGACCTGGATCATCGTGTTCGTGCCGCAGTTCATTGAGAACTACCAGCGGGGCTCCGCCGAATCGCTATCCATTCACTTCCTGATACTGTGGAGCATCGGCGACATCCTGAACCTCATCGGTGCCTTGTACCAGGAAGTTATTTACACAACAGTCCTAATCGATATTTACTTTTTGGTATTCGACGCAGCGCTCCTGAGTCAGTTCGCTTACTACTCCTATCGTACCGTGGCGGCCGCCCGGGGGCAACCGCCAGCCAACCCTGCCAAGGCCCAGCCGCCGACCACCGACGAGTCCACCCACTTACTGGCTCCGGCTGCCGACACTCCTTCGCTGACCGGCACCACCGGTACGATTGTGAGTGCCCCGGACGCAGTGGTGGCACCGTCAACCCCGGCCCCTTCGCTTATCAGTCAGCTAGTGCGCACTTTTACCACCCTGGGTGGCATCGCCTGCCTGTCCATGCTCCTGACACTCTATAAGCAGGGCTATCTCGGTGGCCATATCTCGGACCCCGTTGGCGGCCTGCTGTCTGATTACGGTGATGACGGGGCGTCATCCACCTATTTCTACTGGTTCCCCAAGTTCTGCGCCTGGGCCTCCATGTGCCTCTATCTAGGCGCACGGCTGCCACAGATCGCCAAGAACTACGTCTCGCAGAGCTGCGAGGGACTGTCCCTACCCATGTTCGTCATGTGCGTGATGGGCAATTCCACCTTCACCCTTTCTGTGGTCATCTTCTCGGTTGAGCCCCAGTACCTCTTGGTCAATTTGCCCTGGATCCTCGGGAGCACGCTCACCATATTTATGGACGGTATCATCTTTTGGCAGTTCCACCGGTACAGCCAAGTCGCCCCGAAGGCCACGGCGGCTGCCGCTATGTTGACGTCCCCGGAGGTGGTCTAGAACAACCGGCCAGCCTTATGTATCCGGCGGCGCGACTCAACCTATCGGCATGTGGCATATGTGTATGTCTCCTGAAAAAATCGTATTGCAATGCATAGTGTGTGGATCTGACCTGATGTGCATATCCCTATTTATCTCCTCCATCCGCCCGATCCCCTAGACTCTTCGTCATCCTCGGTAACCTAATAGACCCTTACCTTCCCCGCATGATCTTGTGTCACTGTAATTCTAATAAATAATTGTTGCACACGACAGCTCTCTCCCCTCCCCCCCCTGTGACCATTAAAGAGATCACCGGCGCTTTATTCTAGTGAAGGCATGCCGTCGGGTCGAATTAAACTCAAGACGGAGGATTGGTGTCATATGCCTACCCGTTTGCCGACTTATCGATGGTACCGTCGGTCACGATGAGAACTGTACCGATCCCGTGAGCTAGAGCGACCCCGAGCGTGGCGGCCGTCACGACGAGCGTGGTATCGGTCCCGTGACCGTGAACGGGATGGTGGCCGACGACGGGAAGGCGACCGCCATGTTCGGGAGGAAGAATAACGAGGAGATGGCGATCGGCGACGTGACCGTGACCGCGGTCTGGATGAGGAAGGGTATCGGGAAGATGGCGACCAGGGCTCCGACCGCCGGTCCGAATTCGAAGGCCCAGGGATAGGGGACTGGCGGCGGTTCGTTTGCCGAGGTTTAGCATCATTTGTGTGCGGTGGCGGGGCGACGACAGCCGGCGGGGGAGGATCCGCGGGAAACGGCTTGGCTGCGCTGTCATCTGGGCGGCGGGATATGGCGGACTCGTCGTCGACAGGTTCCTCTGTAACAGCCGAATGGTCCTTGGCGCGCTTCCTAGATTTTTCGGCCTTCTTGGCCTTCTTCTCCTTCTTTTCCTTGCGGAGTTTCTTCTTGATTTTCTTAAGGTAATACTCGGCCATTGGGTCCTCGGGATCTAGACCGTGTTCGGCCAGGAGGCGCTCGTTCTCGGCGTCAGTGTTCTCTGCGTCCGAGTCTGCCGCAGGTTAAAAAGGGCGGGGGTCACGATGCAATGGATAGGTTAGCGATTGTGTGGAGTAGGTAGGTTAGTAGTCACAACGCGCTGGCCACTTGAAAGGCCATTTGAATGCAGTGGTTTTGTTTGCTGGGGGGTTTTTTTTTTACAAACACACACACACCTGTCCCTCGGACCGTATGGGTCGTCAAAGATAGGCAAAAGTAAGGAAGCTTACCATCGAGAAGTGGTGGAGCCGCGTTCATGGTGGGTCCCTGAGGCGCGTCGTCCAAGCCGTTGTCACCTTGGCGGTCCGTCACATCCTTCGGCGGCCGGTAGTTCATTACGTGGTCTACCCGCAAGGTCCGCCCGGCGACCTTGGTACCGTTCAAATTGTCCACCGCTAGGACGGTGCTCCGCTGGTCATCATACATTAGGAACGCGTACCCGCGCGAGCGGCCCGTTTCCTTGTCGCGGACCAAGTTGACGTCCAGGATTTCGCCGTACTGTGAAAAGACGCAAATGATGTCACCCTCGGTGAGTTCGGAATCGAGGCCGCCGATGAAAATGTAGGCACTGTCGCGGTAAGCGTCATGCCACGACCCGCTACCCGTACCCGATGGGTTGCGGCGCGCTTCGGCCCGGTTAATGCGCTGGATCTCCTTAACGACGTTCATGGAGTTAAGGTATAGGCATGCAAAGTTGAGCGAAGTATGTGACCAAGTAGCACTGAAGGAAATGGTACAGGAAGCGCCGTAGAATATCCTGAGGCTGATGAGTGAAGCCAGTACTGGTCAGCGACCTCTCTGGACTCTACTGCCGTTGGTTTACCTTCAACTCGCATTCCAAATCCACTCCGCCTGGCCCTCACCTTCTCCTAATCGCCTCCCCTCGCTCCTCCGTCCTCCTTCTCACTCTCTGACCAAACCCGCCAAACTCATGCGCCCACCCGCGGCCGGTCTTATAGTTCGATCGGTTCGAGGCTTGACCCATGAACCACGGCTCGGTATGGTCCGATCGGTATCGCTGGCCTCGGTGACCCGCTCGATTCGGGACCAGCGGCCGTCAAAGTGGCGAAGTAGCTTATGGCATACCACAGGTGCCTGCCGGTACTATTCGGTCCCGACAGGTGGCGGCGACCAGTCCCGCTCTGCCCCGCCCAACTCCCGCCGGTCACCAACTAGACCCGGACACGTATATATTGCGATTCATTCCTTCGCCCCTCGACCCGAGGTCCTGACCCTAAAAGAACTTGGATTGATCCAACAAAGACTCTTGACATGGTTCCCCGCTTGGCGCGTCCTAGGCCAGGTTACCCTGGCGCCCGAGGGGATCGATGCCCGGTTGGAGTGTCCACCCGAACACCTGACTGATGTCAAACGCATCCTGGACAATAGCCGGGTCCTCCACCCCAAGCGGTACGAGTGGGACGTCGCGGTGCGCACGTCAACCACGGCTGGGAAACCCGGAGCTTTTCGGTCGAATTCATTCACCGGCTTTAACGTTGAAATTCGGCCGCTGCTCCTTGGCGACGGCCTGGCCGATTCGGATAACGTGTGCGTTCACGACCATTGGGCCCACCATTTGGGCCCGGCCCCTTTCGACCGCCGGATCCGCCTTTACCTCTTGGCCCTGGGTGCTGCGCCCGAGCTGCTGCCCCAACCGCTTTCCTCTCTAACCAACCCAGTCCACGCCGGCGCTGCGCTACCATCCGAACCTGCCGCCACCCGCAAGAAAGTCGATAGCCTCCACCCGCGACGACCAACGTCATGGATTTTGAAACTTCCGACTAAGGTGAACACTCCTGCGGGGGACATCCCACCTGGCCAACCCTGCCTCTTCGATCTGCGCAGCCGCCGTGAATCCGCTGCAGGTCGGTTTGCTGGCGCGCGCGAATTGCAGGCCGATTCCTATTCACAGATAATCGCGGCACTCGATCGGCAACTCGAGCGGGTTACTAATCGAGATGGCGAGATTCTCCTGTACTGCACCACAGGTCTCCGAGCCACCAAGACTGGGGCCTATTTGTTATCTCGCGGCTTCAGCAACGTCCACGTGGTAAGTTCAGGTCCAAACCGGCGGTGACGTATTGAGCCGCGTTTCCATACCTTTTCTCCGGTAGCGGTTGCCCTCCCCACTCCCTGCCTCCCCTCGGGCCGGGCGATTATTAGTTTAGTACCTTAGCTAACCCGCTACTTTGGGTCACCTGGTTCACCCTCCTCGCAATCCGAATATCGATCCCCCCCCAGCTTAAGGGTGGTGTCACCGCCTATGAGCGCTGGGCGACGAAATTCGCTCAGCCGTCGCTCTTCGTTGGCAAGAACATCACGTTTAACGGCTACCGGGGCGGGTCCATCGCTGCCGGTCTGTAAATTTGCGAAGCATGTTACAGTTAATCCGTGCTATCATGCCAGTTCCAGATAGACAATGAGATCCGTCGCGGTACGTGTCAATCGACACGTGCGAACTTTTTTGTTATAGCCCAGCCTAATCCACTTTATTTTTTTTTCAAGTCTCGGTTTGACAACCACAAGTCTGCCGGCCGCCAGTCCAGACCCACCTAGGGTTATGGTAGCTGCCCTTACGCTGATTTATGATATCGGTGGCTGAGAAAACCACTGTGATAGTTGGATGGGATCCCCCAACTCAATTATGAATGGTGTCCCCTATAACTCCCAAGGCAACTATCGTCGATTTTTGATACGATCCGCTTATTCTGTGCATGCCACCAATCCCAAAAATGTCACAATGAAAGCTACACCGTGTTCAAAAATAGTTGACCGGTAGCTCCATGGCGTTTCTCCATGATGCGTATATAGTCCTTCGCGGTGTCCTGCTATGTTATAGGAACTCAAAACTTGGCAGTCAGCCAGGATGCTTCGGAGTAATAGCTGAACGCTCCAGCGGTGAATTCTGCTACGAATCAGAACCAGCCTGGCGATCCCATCGACTCCCGGTATAATTCCGGGGCCAACTCCTATATCGGAGCCAATCATACTGTACCTCACTGATAACACTTTATTGACGTTTATACACCCAAGTTCAGATATGTGTACGTTATCTACGCCAGCCACCAAACCAGCATTACACTAGGCGACTCGTGACCACGTCTAAAGCGTAGCGTTTCTACTTAAACTATTCATGGCAGCTGACTAGCAACACCTGATACTCCAATTCGGCGTCCGCTAGCCTCTCCTGCATCTGGCGGGTGTTGTTGAGGGTGGTCACGTCCTTGTAGGATTTATACTCCCATGTGAGTCCTTCCATCCCATCGAAGGCAGGGTGGCTCGAATACACCTCTTATCAAGGCCTCCTCCAAGGTGATAGAGAGGGATGATATTTATTTATTTTCTTTCGACCCTATACACGGCTTGAATCTAGACCCGAAGGTCGCTCTTATTACGGGCCACCCGGTGCTTGGCGGCAATGATGGCTTGCAGAACGACCCTCCCTCAGCCAAGCCTACTAATACTTTTCGAGATGCGGTCAAACCGAGGTTCTGTTGTCAATGACTATAACCGACGGGAGCGATGTCTAGGCGGTTGCAATTAGTGACAAGGCTGCGGACGACAGGGGCCAAGGTGACAGCTGATTATGCATGGATGCCTTTCATCTTACGGCCCTGGGGGGAGGTAAAACTACCAAATGAAGTCTTGTACCTCGTGTTTAATTACTGTGAACGGCGGAAGCAACTGTAACTTTAAATCTAAGCATTCTGGAAACATGTAGGTGTTAACTGTGCCCGCAAGGATGGGTGTTCTGCTTGACTAAGTTATGCCAGCACAATTGCCGTAGCTGGGACATGGTCGGCTCCCCTGCCGTAGGATCAATTTCAGCTGTCCCTGGTTTCATTTACAGCGATTATATTGTCGACACCTGCCCAATGAACAATGCACTGCACCGAGCTGTGCATGATTTTCACTCCAGTGATTAATCTTACAACCTTCTCTCCCGAACTACCAGCCAGTCGATCACATTTCCGCGCTCGACACTGTCACCATGACGGGAAAAGGCAGCTGGCGTCGGCAAGAGAAACAAGGGGGAAAACGTTCGGGCCTCTAGGCCTTGGTGACTGTAAATTTATAACGGGCTTAACATTCTGCATGGAGAGATGGTTCGATCGACTCTGTTGCGCACATCACCAACGCTGCTCCCTAAGGGAAAATCGATACTACTCATCTGAAGTAAAGAGGGTATTGACTGGTGACTTCATCAGTGCTAGTTGAAGGGGTCTACGGCCCAAGGCTCTTTTAAATGGCCAGGCGTCCGTCCGCTCCTCCTTTTGCAACCTATTCGAATCATCTGCCCTATTTTTCCTACCTAGTATACGCGTCGTCACTCCACGCAACGTCTCCTCACCTGAACCCCATTGCTGGGGCTAAATGGGAACGGCGGTATTGGGCCTTACAGACAGCCCTCATCAAAATTACGCTATAATATATCCCATAGTATTCTATTTTATAGCACCATGCTGAGTATCCGAAAGTCACGGGCGGTGCCGGGTCCATCTCACCTTATTTTATGCTTACTTTCTATACTTCTCACGACATGCTGGATTTGGCCTGCGTCTGCCACCCCCAAATCCATCGCTTCGCCCCGTATCATCTCGGGCACGGCAGTCCAACCCGGTCAATTTCCGTCCACTGCCGCCGTCCACATTAATGGAAAGTTCGGCTGCGGTGCCTCCATCATCTCCAGCGCCTGGTTGCTAACAGCAGCCCATTGTCTGGCCACCACTGTCAATGTGAACAAGGGCACATACCAAGCGCGGTCCCCGCTTAATATCCAGGTCACCGTGGGTACAATTTACAACACCAGTGACCATGTATTGGATGTGCAGAATTTGTATGTGCACCCAGATTACAATGCGTCAAGTTACAAGGTAAGGAATAGAATATGTGGTTTGGAGGACTGTTATGGAGTAGGTATGAGTATCTTAATGTGACAGGGGGTTTCCACGTGACGGTGGGCGACTAGATGGCGTGCATCTCACCCTAAACCTCAAACTCAATAGTCCCTGCTGCCTTCACACCTCTCACACTCGCCTTGTCACCATCATCGCCTCCCACAGAACGATATCGGACTCATCCAACTGACCGCACCCTTGATTTTTAGCAACACCGTCATGGCCATCAAATTGGACTCGGGCCGTGTCTCCGTCGGAGATGCCCTCACGGCGCAGGGCTGGGGAAAATTGGCCAATAACGACACCTACGGCAGTGCCGTTCTAAAGGAGGTTCAACTCTCAGCACTAAGCCATGCCACCTGCGCCGAGGGCTACAAGTATTTGGAACCCGCCAAGGGCGACCAGGTGTGCACGGGGTTGCAGGAAGGCAAGGATACCTGTCGGGGAGATTCAGGCGGGCCCTTAGTCCGGGTATTTGGGTTCGCTCACGCCGCACTCGTCGGCATCACTAGCGTAGACACGGATCGGACGGGGACCACTCCGGTGTGCGGGGCCGCCAATGTCATCAGTGTGTTTACCAGGGCGGCCTACTTTATACCCTGGATCACCACCGTGACCTCCATCGAACCTGGAGAGCTACTCTATACCAGGAGCAGGAACAGTTCGGCTTCCTCTAGCCCATCACCTATGGCTAGAAGCTCGATGACCGAGAGTACGTACAGTACAGTCCCTACGGTTTTTGGGGAGCCGGGCGTGGGAGGTTCAGCCGCGTCCCGTGTGGAGCCACGATGGCTCAGCGAGGGGATAATGGCACTCGTGCTGGTTTATATTGCCCAACGTACGTAAACTTTCGCACTCAATTACATGGACTTTATTTTAAGCTCGATAAAAAGGTATCCGTGGATGACACACACCCGGTACCACAAGTGGGTATTTGTAACGTGTTGTATTGACTTATTTAGAGTTGGGTCGGCAAGGTGATAAAATAACCGAGGCTGAACTCAGCGTTTACGAATTGGAGCAGCATGAGATGGAATAAGTAACCGTGCATGAAATTTTTCGCGTAGAATGTAATCCTAACTGAATTGAGTATAGTGGCTTTACAGGAACCTGGGTAAGTTGGTGACCCTTCACAGGCTATTACTAGAGAAACCTCTGTTCTGATGCCATGTTGCTCCGCAATAGGCCAGTCGATATTGTAGGCCCCCAACCCTCTCGACTTAACCATTCGCGTACAAGTTGGACATCTTTACTCGCTACCTGTGACAGGCCAGCTTAACAAAATAAAACAACGGCCGCCCCAACGGTGGCTGTTTTCTGGTGGACACCCCATAGGTGAGAAATTACCATGTACCTCTTCAGGTTAGCGCCTGAATGCTACGCAGGGGACCAGGCTCCACTCTCACATGTAGCCTGCTGCAACCACATCTACCATTGTGAGGTATCCACCAATAGGATAACTTGTCCTGTGAGTATAAGGCCCAGCTACGATGGAAATAAGTATGGGCAATGGCGCCACAAGACTACCAATAAAGGATTCACTAGATATTTGGCCACCGTTCGTAATGCGTATCCAGCATGATGAGGTGGTGCCCCAGAAGGAGAGGGGCGAGGCAACACGACTGCGGATGAAGTCGGAAAGGGGTCAGCCAAGCTGTCGGGGCAGGATGAGACCTGTAGACATACACCCCTGGCCAGAAGCAGCGGGGTCACAAGACTCGTAATAATTCACTGCGTAAGCCAATGTAATTCGGCCGCATCTGGATAAGTACTACGGGCCAGGGAACTCATGTGGACCACCAGAATCTTATTTCTAGCATTGCTTATCGCACTGGTGCTCGTTTTAAAGTAGATACGATACCTACCAACAAGGTAGTGGAGGCATCGACCCCGCCCTATGCGCCACTACAGCACCGGGGGGATGTATTGCATACGCTCCCTAGCCAAGGCCAATAAAATACAATCCCAGCGACTTGTCGGAGATATCGGTAGACCGGGCGACGACCGTGGCGGTAGGGAGAGGGGCAGGCGAGGGTGCTGGCCAAGTCAGCCGTATAGTGGTGGTGCGTAATGAAGATCCCAAGCCCGCGGCGGCGATAAGAAAGCAACCGCGGGACCCGAGGAGGAAGAGGTGGCCGGCCAGCCCCTTTAATGTGACACCGTCTTCGGCACCTTGGTCCGGGATCCCGCAGGCTTCCTTCCTACCCATCGTCACCCGCCATGAATACCAGCGACCGCGCCTTAGCCCCGCCCTCCCGCCTTCCGTTCGCCACCCACGCGGTATCTGCTCCCGTCGGACGCTCCCGCAACCTATAAATGCCACCGGTTGGGGTGGCGCGGCTGGACCATTCTCGCCATCTCTTGTCGTCGTCTGCTTTCTTCGCTTTTGCTCGACCTTATCAGCCACGCCAAACTCCACACCATCTCCATCTTCTGCTACTGCTGTATAATTCTTCCGCCACCCGCGTTTGGCTGCGTGTGCCTCTGAGCCTTCTGTATCCCGCTCTTCTCGTCTACGGTGCACGGCTGCGGCCATCTCGCCGAGTATCCCGCCATTGACGCAGCCGCCGGGCTTCCGCCAGCCATAAAAAGCAAGTATCCCCGTCGCACCCAATCGCCCCACGCGTGCCTAGTAAGTTGTTTACGGTGACGCGTGGAGTACAGCCCCTTTGGCGCTGCATGCATGTTTAGTGTCTCAGGAATTCACCCGACCGCACCATCGGTCGCCGCCTCTTAGGCTACATCGTTGACGCTCCTCCACGCCACCAGCCGGAATGGCCACCATTACCCTTCACCGGGTGTTTCAGCAGCAAGCGGAAATTTAGATTCCTATCTGGGCCGTTTGAAACTTGCCGCCCCTCAGCATGGTGTCCGAGGGGAAGATCGCTGCTAAACCAATCCTTATCACTGGATTTATCGCCACGCCCTGGACACTTCCTACAGACACCTTATCGGCCCGTACCCAACACCCTTGCGCCCCAACCTGCCGGCTGCCACCAGCGACCCCGGCGCACAGCCCGCCCGTCGAAGTGACTAGGTGTCCGGTAAGTACCGGCCAGGCCGTGCCCAAACCGCTCCCTGACACCATAGACACACTCATCCTTTATCTGCGCCTTGAGTTCCGAAGCCCTCCGACTCACTGGCAGAGCCAGGGCTGCTTTATCGGATTTCCATCTCCGGCGAGTCACGCGCCCCCCCCCTCCTTCCCCAACCATTCGGCCGCCACCCAGTCTTTTTGTCTGGGCACAGCCGGTCAACGGGCATTGTTGACGCCCTCGTCCCATATTTCATTGGCCTCTTTATTATGGTTCGTGCACCTCCTCCCTTGAACCCCTCGCCTTTTTTTTTCTCGCCTTGTGACTAACCTTGCCACTGCATCTATTTTTTTAGGGGGGAGGCAGCCAAGACTACTCTGCGGGCGCACGGCGTGACTCCCACCCCTCGCCTTTTTTTTAGGGCGATGTTCACTGCCTTTCGGCCGATAAGAGCAGAGTTCTCCGCCCTCCGTCATGTGTCCCGCCGTTATCCGTGGCCTTCTCAGAAACCAATTGACTAACCCACCGGCGCCTGCGGCTTCCCTTCCCTCACAAACGCTGTCACACGTCCCGCCCCCCTTATATAAAGCCACCCGCCCACCCCCTCCCATCAAGCCGGTGCCCATCGACGCCACCCTTCCCTACGCTTACCACTCCTTGCTATATGCGCCACTCTGACTTCCTACTATTTAGTGTGTGTGTGTTTGTGCATTTTTTTCCGAGTATCTCCGGAACCTTCTTTTTCCGTTAGCTATCATCACTGCTTGCGCCACCGATTAGCCCTTTTTAAACATCCGTTCTTGCCTAAGGACAGCGCCGTGCCCACTCCAATATTCCGTACCCCGTACGCTCTGTCCTTTTTCCGCATCGTCCACCCCTGCGGCGTCTCTTGCCCTCCATGTCAAGCTGTCTACCAGGGGCCTGGCTCACGGCCGTACTGCAGTGGGCGCCCTTTCTACCGGATTTTTGCGCGCTGGGCTGGACCGCCACGCTCTCCCAACTAGCCAGCGGCGTCTCCATTGCCTGCTGGGTGTGCGCTCTAACTCCACAGATACTGCTCAACTGGCGCAACGGCAATGCTGAGTCGCTTAGTCTCGGCTTTATCTGTATCTGGCTGTCCGGCGACGCCTGTAACCTCCTGGGCTGCTTCCTCACCGACCAGCTCCCCTTCCAGAAGCTTTTAGGCCTCTATTTCTGCGCTTTCGACACCGTGCTCGTCTTGCAAATATCCTACTACACCTGGTGGGCCAAGCCCACTGTGCTGCCTGCTGCCGGCAACACCACCGGCCTTACCCCGCCCTTTGGAGCTGCACCATTAGTCACCCCCGTGTCAGCTATCGCCGGTTCGGTGTCCGACCCTGCACGGGTAACCCGATCTAGTAAACCGCTGCGCCCCGCCGACGCCTCGACTCCGCTCCTGGGCCTCTACCAGACTACACCCGCCGGTGAAACTAAACTGTACCACGCCCTTGTGACGGATCGCCACGGGCGGACCGTGGCCGTGGCCCAACCGCTGACCCCCAAGTCCGACACCCTTTCCCTTCGCTCCGTCACCGGTACCCCCGCAGCCTGGTACACCCGGCCCCGGGTCCTGACTCTCGCCGGCGCCGCCTTGGTCGCCGCCGGCTTGCTGGTCTGGTGGGTCTACCCTTTCGCTGCCCCTGCCACGGAGACGCCCGACCTGGACCCCGTGGCCCGCTTGGGTCAGGTGGTGGCCTGGCTATGCTGTGCCCTCTACCTCACGTCCCGCCTCCCGCAGATTTACAAGAACCACCAGCGCCGGTCGGTCGAGGGTCTTTCCCTGTCCATGTTTTTATTCGCCCTCAATGGCAACCTCTTTTACTTCGCATCCATCCTTCTACTCGCCCAGGTCTCAGCCCCGGGCCTCCTCTTGGCCACCCTGCCTTACATCATCGGGTCTGTCGGTACCGTGGTTCAGGACCTAACCATCCTGACCCAGCACGCCACCTACTCACAACGGAAGGTGGCGGCCTCGCCGGCGGACGTGATAGTCGTAGAGGAGGGATTGGGCGCTGTGCCGGCTACTATATCCTCCCTGGTCTCCCCCTCGGCCCCTACGCCACCGTCAGGGACCCGTCTGCCCCGCAACGCCTCGGCGAGCAGCCAGAAGAGCCTACTCCTTGCTACCGGCAGCTCCGAGTCCCTCGCCGCCGTCGACCACGACCGTCTCCACTCTACCGCCATCCCCATCCCGTTGAAACGTGACCCGCTGGTCGAGACGGCGCCTAGCTTCACCGACCTGTCCCCGTCGACCCTTCTAGGTTCCTGTTCGACGCCTTACGTTTCCGGTACTAGGAAGGTCTCGGCCAGTACGGCCGTCCTCGCTAATGGTGAGGGCACCGTGGGCTCGGAAATACTCCCTGGCCTGCTTGCTCCGGTCAACCGGTATTAATTGCCATCATATCGGCGACTACGCCTGCCCCCCCCCCTTGCTGCCGGCCTCCTTTACGCTTTGGACCATTTGTCCCTGTACCATTATCATTTGCGACCCTATTTTATATACGGTCCATTCGGCAAGGGCACCGCAATAATTGCCCTCTCTAGCGCTATATCCTATCTGAAGGCCTTTTTTTATTTATTTCGCCTGACATATGATTATGTTACCTGTGGACCCCGCCGCGTCCCTGTACGCTTACCACCCTACATTGCTTGTACCGCACTTTTCTGCCATATGCCAATTGTACTATCACATAAACTCTGAAAACTGCCGTTATGACCACACTTGCTGTGACTGGTGTCCTCGCCAATCGACCCTCCCTCGGGCCGTACTCCCCGTTACAATATGAACTAGAGGCCGGGTGTTTGTATTGGGCTATTGGCATACTGAAGTGCAAATAACCTTCGGTGTATAGTACCGGCCATTCTAACGATATTGGCCTGATACGGTGGGCCCGACCGGACCCATCATGCGGGTTAGCATAAATTATCAAACAGATTGGAGGATATCTTGGCTACCAAGCACGATATCGATGGTCCACCGACCTTTCCAACACAGGCATCTCGCTAGTACTGTCCCACGTAGGCCTCCACCTATGAAGTTCTTGTTTATCTACTTAGTTACTTAGCGGATGTTGGGAATATCTAGGCGGACCAATGGTGCATGAGCCTACTCTATCGAACCATTTGAATCCAAAAAGAGGGACAGAGGCTGCAAGAGTCGAAATGGTGTCACCAGGTACACTGCCACCACTATGAACCGGCTGTGACTTCTCGTTGTTCATACTCACCAACTTCTTTTGCACTGTTCGACAATTTGCTGGTGCGTATGTGCAAGTGTGTGTGTGTGTGTGTGTGTGTTACCCCGTCTACTGTACGCTGGCAGTCAAGGCTGGTGTATGAAGGCTACGGCGTACAGGTCTTGTTTACGTTTCATTCGTGTAGTAGCAAGTGTCAACAACAACAAAAATACGCGTCTAATGGTGGGGAGGGTCAAGTGTCAACAAGAAGTAAAATAAAAACAATGACTAACGGTTCAGACTGTGTTGGAGAGTCAGCTAATGAGTTGGCGAGGACTGGGACGATGGAGTTCGGGGAATGGATTATGGCGTGCTAGTCGGTCGCACGGGCTGGCTTCCTAACGGGTACAAGTTCGGTAAGCCCAGGGGCACTCGCCCTACACTGGTAATCCCTGTTGATAAAACCAGTGGCGGGCGAACAAGGCTGTCCATTGCAGGATCTAAATAGTTGCGCCTGGCACGAACAGAAAATCGTGTTGACGACCACGCCAATATCAGTAGCATACTAACCGCCGACTTCGCACCATACCTTCGGAACTTAACCCCAAATAGTTTACTCCCTAAATAGACTAACGAAGAACATGTTCCTGGAGCTCATGCCTTGGCACTGTCCCTTCGCCTCGGAATTCAAGTGCCTATCATCCTTGAAATTTAGACTCCGGGAGTCTAGTATCGCTAGTCTAGTGGGAGAAAGATCACTGGCTCAAGCGTTCGTGTAACTTTACTTTGGCCTCTACAGAGCGTCTATTCTGCCGACTCCACACCTTTCGCCACAACGGTAGGAGAGGAGGGAGGGAAAGGGAAGGAATGTTTCAGGTTTCGGATGGGTTTGAGCGGACTTGTACCATAAACGCAGTCTACTGGGTCATGATCCAGCCTCTGTGTTCAACTCTGGTGGAGTTTGTGACTTGTCGATCTGCTACCTTTCTTGGCCAATGCTTACCTGACACGCGGACAATGCTAGTGAGTGATCTCCCTCGTCAATGATGGCTTCCTGGTGAATTCTTTGCAAAAGGGCGGGTAGAGCTGCCATTGCTTGCCTTTCAAGAAACACGCCAATTCCAGGTGCTGGAGTGCTAACCGGGAGGGAGGGAGAGGGGTCGAAAGGGACTCGCTTAATGCGGGGGAGGGTAAGAGAAGAGTGAACTGGTCCGACACGTGCAACCTCAGATTGGTGACACAAAGCCACCTATTTCGAACCCCGACAAGAACCGGCAACTGTTCCTCCTCACACTTTCCAGTCCGACCTGCGTTCTTCGTATTGGTCCCGTCAGAGTGGCTGTGGAGTTGGACAAGGATGGCCAGTAAGAGGCCCATCCGACCGAACCGACTGGTGAGTACGTGTTCAGCGACGAGTGCTAGCCGGGTATGCTTCACGCCCAGGTTTGATTTCTGACCCAACTGGTCACACTGAGCGGGCACCATTAAACCGCTAAGGGCGGCGAGGGTGGTTATCAAACAAAACGGATAATCGTTAGTACAACCTGCCCATGCACGTTCGACCGGCCATCCTATTGTACAGAGTCACCCGCGTTGCAATATCACTTTCCCGTCTGATACTATTACCCCGCCATCCGCCCACTGTTGCCCCCCCCATGGTGAAGGATTGGCAGTATGTATAGGTCCGTTCGCCAAGGAAGCAGTTGGTTGGTGGCTTAGCCTCACAAATCCATCCAAAGCCAGGCTTAGCCGTAATCAGGTCATTTAGTTCTAGGGAGATAGGCCTTAGCCTCCATTACTAACCATACGGAGCATTTGAAACTATCATTTCCCAACCAGGTATTTTATTTCGATAACCTTGGGCTGTTAGGATGGCAATCCGAACGGAGATGGAACATATAGGTGTATCGGGTCGGCTGCCTTTATGATGTGCTATGAAGTGACTTGCTGGTCTCTCTCCCCCCCCAGAAAAGAAACATAGAAGGCGTACTCGCTTGTTAATCCCATGACCACCATGCCTATCGCGAAATGCTGTACACCCTAGTACATGTGTTCGATCCACTCATATAACGATTTAGCGTGCCATTCATCTTATCGGTTGACCAACTATCGGGAGGAGTTGGTTGGTTGGCCATGCTCGCAGAAGCCGAAAAGCGCCACTCTTCGTCTGCCTCTCACCATCGATCATCTTGGACATGCGTATCAGACTAGTGGGCAAGTCTAATTGGTGGGCAGGAAAGGCGCTCGCCTCCATTAGACCCCGGACCTACCATATCCACTCTAGCCTTGTACATGTAACGACCTTTGCCCGACCGCCAGCTTCCGGCGGCGGAGACGGGGTGAGCTTGATCACGAGCTACGGTCGGAAGGTGGGCGCATCAATCCTTCGCTAAATCCTAGGTGGCACGGGCTTCTTTTCTATTTTCCTATAGTCGCCTATATTAGCCTAAGGCGGGCGTGGTGATGTTTCTACACAGTCCCGTTGATGAAAATGACTCAACTACACTGCACCGTGGTGCCGAGACAGGCGGTGTCTCCTAGGGCACAGGGGGTGGGGCTCAAATATCTGCCGCAAAAGCACTCGTCGGGTGTCACAAGTCCCATCTGATCTGGCGTAGTAAGCCACCCTTTATCTCCCCCTTTCTCTCTCGCAGCAGCAGCAGCAGCATGGGTCCCGTGAGGCTTGTTAGTGATACCGGTCCGTGCCAAAGGGCACGATCGATAACATCGCTAAAAGATCAGACAAGATTGGACGGCCTACCTTGGACTGCTAAGTAGATGATTGGGCTAGAAGCGGGTCGCTGCGTGATGGTGGTAAGCCAGGCGTGTACTCGAGGTGAGGCTCAGTACAGCATCTACAGCACAACGTTGCTTAGTCTCCCATCCCCGCTTGTCTCAGTGTAGAGATGCTAAAACGATGAAGGTGTGGTGAGGACCTTACCGGGCCCTCATGACGGATCGCCACCCGTTTCCATGCCCACAGTGGGGGAGGGGAACATAGCTACGAAGTGAGGTTTAAGAAGCCAAAAAAAAAACAGGTGGCCCAGAGCCCTTTGTCGGGACAAGGGACTAGCTGGGAAGTCGTAGGCAACGTGAGCACCTCCCACGTCTGAGGAATCCCCTCTCCCTCACCTTTTCTCACCTACAACTTCCAAGGTCTTGGGGTTAGGAATGATGCCGGGTTAGGCCGAATAGTATCCTTTGGTGGCTAAACCGCCCCTTCGACGCGTACCGAGGGAGGGTGAGGGGAGGGGTGCATCTTAAACAAGAGGCGGAGACGCCGCGGCTACTTATCGACGGACGGGATTTTGTTTTGCATCCCCGATTGATTCGTCAGTCACTCTTTCGCTTGCTTGCGGCTACCGGGGCCGCAGATTCCACAACTTATAACATGATTGGTCGGCTAAAGGGACCCACTGGCCTACAAGCGATAGGATGGCCCGAAACTAAAGAACCCATGCCATCTGGAGTTTCGATCATCAGACAGGTCAGCAAGGATAGAAAAGAAGCCCCCCGTAGGCCAGAGGCGGGTGAAGGATGCCGCGGATATATGGCTTACGTACGCACGTTGGATGGCCAAGCCATACCGCTCGTGGTGTTTCACTTCACTCTGATGTATCCCCCTTTATACATTCTTCCAATCTGCCGACTGCGTAGTTAAATCAAGAAACCTAACGTACTTTGACTCTATACCAGTCACCAGAACGGGTATGCCTGAAAAGACCGTCCCTTCCGGGCGACATTCGCCGTTTGCCTACACAATTGCTGCTCACCTTGATAGTAAGGTGACCGGGTTTTGTGTGGCGTCTAGGCTAGTCTCTCCATGTTGTGAATGATAGTCTAGGATAGTATTGACCACTTCGTTGTTAAATGGGGTACACTGGGCCCAGTAACGGTATAGGTAATGCCCATAATCAAGGTCGCTAGCTATCACGTACAATCCCTAAGCGCATCCTGGTACCCGCAGGCGGAACCTTGATCAATACGCCCAAGGTGATGTATAGCGGGATGGAATATCGTTCCCAAATAGGGCAGACTCTCGAACTGGTTTTTGGGCAAGAAGCTGACCCACCCCTCTTCAGGCAGCCTTGCACCGAGTTTGTCGAATTAGTCTTGATTCAAAGCCCACTTTAACAGTTATAACTAGGACCTCATTGTCAGAGGATAACCCCATTGGTTTTGGCAGGTAAGGTCCATACGCAGAGATTAGACCAGGGGCGTGTTAGAGAAGAGCGAATGCAGAGAGGTGTGAAGTCTACCCTATTCTCATCACATCACTTGCTTCACTTCAAACCCTCACAATCTGGTTTTTAGCAGTGTTCCATCATGAACTATCCCACCAGTAGTGGTTCCCCACCCCGCTTCGACCAATCAGCTACCCCCCTCCGACGGAGTGTAGCTGCCCAATTATGTCTCCACGGCCACCATCCACAGTCGGATTCCCCGATCAGGCCGAACGAATCGTGGAAAATGAACCCGATACTAAAAGAGGAGGGGGGAGAGGTGGCGCGCTCTACCACGTTCGTTTCCAAGATTCGAATCAGATATTGGTCCGCTGGCTACTTTGACACTGATCTGGTCGGCCCCGCAACGTCTAACTGGGCAAGTAAAATATGTGGCGGGGAATTGCGATTGGCTGCACCAGCTGTGACAATCTGCCCAACTCGCCATACTACCAATGTGACGGACAATAAAAGTGGGGTCGAATGGGTGAGTACGTGGGAGTGGCGCGTTGTACTGGCCCACCCTTGTAGGTGGATTCAGTAATGAATGGTGGGCCCACAGTCGACCCTACACATTAGGCCTAAGCGTCGAGACTCGTCCTTCAGCAGAGATTGGTCATTGTGCGGCGGGAAAAGGGAATGTGTGGGCCATCACATAAGGTTCCGCGGGGCCGGGACTAGAGCGAATTAGCAAGGGCGCCCAGGGGTGGCGCATGCAGATGATGGGAGGGCAGAGTGATAGACGAGGACCAGGAGGCGGTGCGATGGAAGGAGAGGGGAGAGGGAGCAGATGGCAATCTGCAGGCGACCGCACTTGGGCAATTTCCAGCCAACCACGCTCTCCACATCCAGTGGGGTGGCTAAATACAAATCCCCCGAAATTAACGACCCCAACGAACCAAGTAGCCGACACAGGTAAATGCTGGCTGCGGAATCGCAAGGTCGGAGTGTTGATGCTCGGTAAACCCGATGGATTAGATTGGTGGTGGCGTGGAAACCTGCGAGGTTGCCACGCCACCTGCGCTTGGCTTGCGGTTCCCGCCCCCCCCACTTCGGAAGGCGGGCGGGCGGGCGGGCCATCAGTGACCAAAAGCTGGCCGCTACAATGGCGGTGGCGCTGCGCCAAAGTAGAAGAAGAAGAAGGGCGACAAAGCGGGTGCCAGGACCGACAAGCACCGCCTTTCCTATGCCGGCGGTGGGAAACCTGTGCATCATCACAGAGCCGATCGTAACTCGATAGAGAGGCTGACGTGAGGCAGCACCACCTGTCTTCACAAATATCACTGCGATGGAAAACAGCGCTGAGGAATCGCCGCCAAAGCAACCTTAATCCAAGTAAGCATGAACCTGGACGTCGGTGAGAAACCACGGACGGGCGGTGAAGGGAGGGTAGGGTGGCGGATGGATAATACTACCGCTGGTTCTGGACGTTAATAACGCTTTCCCTTCCCCCGCTCCGCCCTCCGCTCTACTCGAATATGTAAAGGAGTTGAATAATAGCAGGAATAGAGCTGGTAACGTAAAGGTGACTTTGTGCCGCAGGTATGTTTGCTGTTGAGGATACATGGCTCCGTGGGTAAACGGGATTCCTCCACCGAGTAACTTGGGTATATCAGCTATAATCCGCGCCACCACGATACGAACAGTCAGTGGCCAGGGGGGTTAAAGACCGGATTAAATTTGATAAGCAGTGGTGGCTCTACCAGGAGGGTTCAGTATCAGCAAGTTTCTTCGCCAACACCGCTTCCCTCTAATCCCCTCAATTACTCTGAGGGACTTAATATAGCCTACGTCGTCAGGCCGCGTCCCTGTGGGGCTCCTACATGTGCCTCAGCTGCGCGGCAAGTGCTAGCACCGAACTCTTAACTCAGCTTTACCACCAACGCGGAGCAACGGTTTCTCCCCTGGCCATCACTTGAGTCTTCATACTTTATTGCCAATGCGGCGCCTTACTGGCACCAGGGACACCCCTCCCCACTCGTTTGAATGAAGTTTTGTACGTACCCACGAGCTCACTGGTACCGTTGCCCTCATCCGTCCAGCCTACCTGAACTGTTTCCCACTACACCTGTTCCCACTCCCACAGTGTAATCGGGCTGGCACTCCGTTGATTGAACCATACACAGGCGGCCCGCGTGCGACCAGCAGGCCTCGAGTACTAAAAATACATATATGTATACTGAAACGCTAGCGGGTGGACTCCTACAAGTGACGGGAAACCTGGTATCGTCTAACCCGTTACCACGACCTTAGAAGGTGTAGGAATAAGTCCCTGTCAGGCGGTAAGCGATATGGGGGTAAGCAGGTCCTAGTCGACCTGGTTGCTTTACTTCCGACGCGGTTTGGTGTATACCCTATGTATTCTGAAACATTGACAATGATGGATTCAATTTGGTAGTGGTTGATGGCTGTGCTTGCACTGGTCATGGGTGGGCTTTCGAGGAGCGCCGCGTCCGCAGACCCTCCCCCACTCGTCCATAAGAAGGATGGCTCAGAAGTAGATAACAATGGGTTTACGATTGCCCTGCTTGTCTCATTCTCTCAACTGCAGTTTACTATCTGCAATCAAGTTGGAGAATACTACCGGAGTTGGGCAGATGTGTCATGACGAGAGTGCGGGCTCTAGGGACGCCTAGATGTGTTGCCGCTGCGCCGGCTACATTCAATACACCATGTCTCGATCGAACCGCGGCAGGGCGCGCAGTGGGGCGAAGGACCCTGGTGACCGGGTATCCAGTGTGCGCCCAGCACAGCTCAGACCCTGGCAGTTGCCCCCAACTAACGCAGTAGGGCTGTTCAAAGGGAAAAAGAGTGAGAGTGAGTGAGGTGAAGGTCGGGGGAGGGAGTGAAGATTCTCGGTAGGGTCGATGCACCATCGGACTCCACTTCACTAGTGATGTAGAATCTTCTGCTGGCGCGGCGACTGTTTTACACAGTCGGTTCCGACGGCTTGGTGATTTCACAGAAAAAAATAACATGCGAGGCAACGCCCTTCAACGCGCGTCGGGAAAACCTTGAGGCTTAGGGGTTAGGAAACGCCAGCATGACGGTCGTCAAGCACTCGATTACTTCAGTCTAAAACAGACAAGCAGCCGCCCGCATGGTTAACCGGTCGGGAACGTACCCGGTGCACATTCTACGTCAAGTCCATTCCAACGACTAACGGCATGCTTATGAATTTGAACGTTAAAAGTTGGAACGGTCCAAATGAGGAATGGGAAAGGGAGGGGGGTGACCTTGGTAGCGAGAGAAGTTGCTGGATTGTTGACTATGATCCGCCAAACAACGCACCAAACGATGACTCCTTGCATTATTCTATCCGTACCCACCGTGAGTGCTGCACTTGTCCATACTTCCTAGAAAAGGGGCTAGGATGCGCTGCGTTTCAACCCAGTCAACACAACCAACGTTCGCCACCTGCTCCGGAATACTTCCAGACGCGATATGTATGGGTGTATTTTAAAGTGCCAGAGATTGGTTCGGTGGGATGTGCAATGTCCCCCTCGGCGACCCGAAACAATCCTGACCTCCAGCTGACGAGGTTTTACTTACATACAAGGCAAGTGCAGGGGGGATGGAAGAGGAGGACGGAGTCTGATCTTGAAAAAGAAAATGACATTGTTGTGTCGCTGGATAAGGCTAGGTAAGACAGCGGTCGTACATGGTTTGAAGCGTATGGGCCAATCACTGCTTTGCACCGTAAGGATGTCAGCAAGAGAAGGGGAGGAAGACAGGGTCGAATACCCTCCAGTAGTGAAATGACAGCACCCAAGGGTGGAAACGGAAATGGTGGCGGGCGAGTTTGAAGGAAGGGTGATTGATGCACCGTCAGCTAGCGACATCAAACCGGAGAGTGTAAGTTACTAGGACGAGAACTGTGCATCTCAAACACCGTTACATGGGGTGTTAAATTGGCGAGTACAAGTGCACTAAATGATCACCTCTCCTATATAGGGGCTTGGTATTTTTTGTTTTGTTTTGCCGTTATCCTCTACCCGTCTCCTTCCCTCGGTCGATTGGCAATCCTTGACAAAACTGACCACATACAGACTGCCTGGTCAAAACACTACGATCATAACTACCCAGCGAAACAGTCGAGGACGATACCGCTAGTGAAGATTGGCCGCCTTTTCGAGTACCACCAGTACACACGAGCCCTACGAAGAGAGGGAAAGATAAGGTGTCCCACAACTAATAGTCAGTCGGGTTTTACTAAAAGGGTCAATCGTAAGCTGACGGTCCTACGAAGACCGACCTTAACGAATAGGCTGATTGCTTAAGCCAGGTTAGGGATGCCTACTGTTCGTGTGTCCGGGCGCAGATGTTTCATCGTCGGCCCTATTGATTCCCCGCTCGGGGTGGGATGGACAAGTGCCAGCCGCTTCAAACTAAAGTGCTGCAGCTTGCGCATGGTCCTTGCTGTGATCATCCCTCCCAGAACATGCAGCATTGCTTGTCCGCGGGTTCCATTTTGGAGGTGATCGAAAATTTGGGTGGTGGCGACGTAGTCGCACCATTTCTTGGCCATACTCGCTACATTTTCGCGTCGTGACCGCTAAGTAGAATCGGCAATCTTTGGTGGCATCTACTCATTAGATTTATTTTAGTTTAGATAAACTTCCGTACATTTAGGGGTGTGGTGCTGCCATTGGTACACCATCATGACCACCTCCCTCCTCTTCCTTCTCTCCGCCTGCCCTAATGACCATTGGCCCATAGCGACGAGGTAAGATGGTAAATAAAAACCATGACTACAGGTAGCATAGCTGCGAGTGAGGTGAAGTGAACAAGAAGGGCGAAGAAATCTTTGAATATCAACCCAATCTTTCCTATTCAATCTCCGCTGTACCATCCTCTGCCAATCATCCGCTGTACAACCGGTTGGCCCTCGGACGTTACACCTTCAGGGCTGACCACCAACCAGGCGCCTGTCCAGTTCGCCCACCAACGCGCCACCATTTCTTTCCCGCCACTGGACCTTGTCTCCTTCTGAGATCCACGTTTATTATTTTAGTTTTATATAAAAAATGAAGCAGGCTTTAAAGCCTCGAGTTATTTTAATAGTTTAGAGACTCCGCCGCTCCCTTGTATACGTTTATGGCGAGTATCTGCTATCCAGAGCATCGGTTGTACAAGTTGCACACGCCACCATTGTCGGTTACTGGCCAGCGGTCACGTTGGCCTCGCCATACACATGCCATTTCTAAATACGAATGGCCCATCTCTACCGCCGGTCATGTAGGAGAAGCTCATGGCATACGAGTGGCCAGCTTGGGCACCTTGTAAGAATAAGTACAGTTGGTGTTAGAAGGCCCTCCCCTCTCTCTCTCTCTCTCTCTTGTGGATTATCATCCGCTCACACTCATCGTCGTTCCTCATCATTGGTTCGCGGCGAAATGAGAACCGCCTCGGTGACTCAAGGCCGAGTGTAGTTCGTTTTACGGACCCAATGCGAAGGACGACCATATCAGTTAAGCTTAGGTTACTATTTTTATCATCAGGCTCTTGGTGCCAAGGTTCTCCAACGTCGAAACGGGGTTTGATGAGCTGGCCGTAGTAAAATCTAAACCACGTAGTTGTCGTACTCTACCCCTCCCGCGATGCCTAGCTACCAACCCCCTGGCCTCCTCCCAGCAAGCCCCGCAACTGGGCTGAGACACTCCAGTAGATTATCCACATGATAATCGGCTGGTATCGTCCAGGGTCGACGATACGCTACGAGTCGATTGATCTTTATGAATATGGATAACCACATGTTAAAGCAGGATGATAAGGGGGGGGCAAAGGAAGTGGGTAAGAGACAGCCTGGCTAGAGGACTGTCAAGAGAACCAGGGGGATGACAAGGAGGTGGATGATTAATTGGGGCACACTGCGTTTTGGCTACGTGAATCTGTCCTCGGTGGGGAAAGTAGGTGGTCATCTGCGGACGGGTTTCAGCTATTGGGCTGAGGAGGGGGAGGAGAGACTTGACCACTACGTTTGTCTCTGGGCAATCGCGCAACCCACATCGCCTATCCTAGGAACTCCTGGAATAGTAGGTGTTAATAGCCTTGTGTACCTAATATCAAATGAAGTCCTATCAAAAGGCGCCGCTCCTTGGAAAATAGTGGATCGCGTGTGTGACTGACAACCCCTGCCCCTCTCCCAACGACGTTGGAGCAAGGGTGGGCGAGATGAGGGGAGGAGAGTAATCCACAATACGAACTACACGCGCAGTCACCGAGGGTGTGGAACTAATTAATCAAGGGGAGCAGATATTGAGTGGCGCTTTCGGCCTGTGGGGTAGGTGTACCTAGATCAATTCTTAATCCAACTTTCGCGTCGCGTGGAAAGGGCGAGGGAGATGTCACCATCCTTTATGTCAAGCGCCAAAGTGCCGGTTGTGAAGATGCAGTAATAAGAAAGGTGCTACCTGTGATTGAACGTGGAGCCAGCGGTACCCATAGACTAGTCAAGGCGTTAGGCCGCACCTCATAACGGAAAAGGGGGGGGGTGAGAAGTGGTTAGGGATTGAAGCGCAGTACTAGTGACAGCCCTTCCCTACGCCGGAGTATGCGCCAACCTCACCAAGTCTTACTCCAAATACGGCGGAGTGGCTGCATGAAACACACATGTCCGTTGGTAAACAACACTGCCCGCCGCACCTCCACCCTCCACAATCTGTTTTTTTTTGGCGGGAATAACCATTACTGAGGGTTATCGTCGATACCCGCGGACCCCATAATCCCCGCAGTTTAGGCTGCGTTGTGAGGGGGTGGTCACGTATCGCCACGGGCCACATGGTCGCCATGTTTCGTCCTATTAGCCCAATGAGGTTAAAGACTCCCTGTCAAATTGGAGTGGGTAGGCCGAGTTTAGGAGGATATGATCCGGCCTGGGTTTTAGTATATGTTTGGATAAGCGTGGGTTGTTGACCAAAAAAGAAAACGGTATCGCTTCTCTCGAACGCACATATCAATGCTGTTGGACTACCAGGGTCTCACCTCCTTTTCTTGTTTATTCTTTCTCCCCGCCCTATTCGTTGTCCCTTAAGCCTGATCCACTTCCATCCAAGCCTGTTTTTTTTAACTCATCAGTCCTTAGTTTAAGTTCCTTTGCAGGAGCACCACCTCCTTTCCTCCAGTTTCTTGCTTTAGCCTACTAACCCCTCGTCCTCTCCTGACGATAGCAACATGTGCTCATTGAACCAGGTAGTGTGCGAAAAAAGGGGTTGCTTGTACTCGGTAGGTAAAGGAAGGGCTTCACAGTCAGTTGGCCGTCTCATGTCACTAGTGGCTGGCAAAGGGGTCCAAGACAGTAGTCTCGTATGGAAACACTTATCACCTAAGGCAGAGCCTCACAAGACAGGGTTTAATTTGATTCACTAGGTCCACTATCCTCTTAGCAGCAAGGATAATGGACCAGGCCAGTTGTCACGGCGGCATTTGCTTTTCCTTTGGGTATTGTTGCTGAGTGGGGTGGGGCGAGGGGGCAGATATGAGAGTTGGTAGTAGAATGAGGCAAAAAAAAACATGCTGAGTAACTGCCAATGTAGGCGGCGGAGGGAGGAGGAATGGACAACAGGTACAATGGACGCGCGTATCCTCGGAGTTTATCAAGGCCTGGACCAATCTGAGGCGACGGCACCTTTCTGAGAAATCCACTACGGCTGGACGATTGATCCCGGTCGCGCGAGCCTTTGCCGTTCCTTACAACCAATCCAGCCGACCAAAGGCAAGATATCCGGTGGATGTAAGGGCGTTGATAGGGGACGGAGGATAAGACATACGCCGGACCGAATCAATGTGCAGAGGGTTTCTGAATTACTACCTGCCCCCCCCCTCCCGTTACAGGTTTGGTGTTGCTCTGCTGGTGCTCCGCCCCTTGACTACGCAAACTCCACCTTGTGGTTGACTCTGTAACCACGTCTCACTCCCCTCCCTCTCCTTCTCTCTTACTTCTTAATGAATACTGCCGACCTAAATTCACTTCATTAAGGCTGGTGAATCGCTGCACGGCTCTCAGATTCTATTATGTCTATTCTATGGTGATACGAATGACAGTGTTGGAGTGATGAATACAATAGAGCGGAAAGGTGGCGGTACTTCCACTATAGGGCGGGGCGGCAAAGGAGAGGTGGCTGATCGGTATGGCCTCAAACCTGATTCCCCACAGGTTGCCCCTCCCTTGTCGGACCTGGTGTACGCGTCCCAAGGAAATTCGCCGTGTTGGACCCACAGCAAACCCCCCCCCTTCCCCTGCGGGAATGCGGGGATCGACCAAAGAGACGCTGTTGCAAGTATGGGTAAAATCTCGACCGCCATGTATCGTCAAAGCGTAGTAACCGTTCTGGCCTACCTTATCCCCTACTGTCCAACGTTGGCCAACCTCCCCCTTCCCTTCCCCCTTTTCCAACGCAGCACACAGCCGTGCTAGCCGGCCGTTTGGGAATATCTGCCGCTTTGTTAAATGGATGGCCGGCGCTGGAGTTGTTCCTCTAACCCTATCGCTCTACAATGATATCAGTACCTTACCCTCATGGCGACAACAATAGCCCGTTCAAGTAGAATGGTGTTGTAGGATCTACACTCTACCGTTTCGTCCATGATGGTAATGGCCAAAGAAGCCCTTTCCCGGTCTCTGGTGATTGGGAGATTCTTTAAACTAGGTGCTGCTACCCCATCTTATCCGTCTCGCGCATGCAAGGGGAGGGGGGAGGTACAGCTTGGCCTGTAAATTTGGCCCCACGCACCCATCATAGTTAGCAAATCATCCAACCTTATGCACTCGCCACTTTCCAAGTAGAGCTAGCCATACCTTAAAAGCGCAGTCGCCGCGCGTATAAATACGTGGTCGAGGGGGAGGCGGTGTAGTCGAATTGGAAAGCCCAGTCGTATGCGGAGTACTTTGAGACTTACGGCTTAACTTTCCACCCCCATCCCACTCGCCGCCTCTTTGCATTGAGTTATTGGGATGTCCTGTCCTAACCTCCGGTTCAAAAGTCCTTCTTTGTAAAAACCTACCCAGGGTACGGCCACATTACTGGTGGGCTGTAAAGCGAACGAAGGAACTAAACTATCAAGTGAGGTGGGGAGGATGCTCGGGGTATAGTCTAACCGCACGAGTGAAGAGTGTGCGAAAAATTCTGGGTGGGTGGAGGATGACGATCTCCGCCCCATTGGCTAAATCGGGGAGTGTTCAGAATATGATCGGCTCACCTTGCGAATCCAATCATGGCTAGAGGTCTTACCCATAATCCACCTTCCTTAACTTGTGCATTTCTCTATTTTCTCAGAAGTATACGAGGGGGTTGCAGCAGTGGCCCGCAGGGCCGGGTAAAGTAAACGTTTCACCAAAGTGGCGCTGGTCTTGGGGTGCTACTATAGCAGCTTGGCGGTATTCTGTCGAACCTGCCGAGACGTGTCATTAGGAGGGAGGGAGGCACACATTCGGCATCTATCCCACCGGTCACCCTCGGTTCCCCTCCCCGACACATTTAAAGGATAGGAACGAGATGGGAGGGGAGGGCGAGGGGGAGGGGGATGTGGTAAAGAGTAATTGACTAGGCGTGCAACCCTAGCGGGGTCACTAACATGTAGGGACACTTTCTCCCAAATGAGTACTTGTAAAGCACGGCCTCGTATTTTTATTTTTTATTTTAAATGCTGACAGGGGTGCGGCCGTCAACTTACAGCAGCCCGTCCATATTCTACAGGGGGGAGGGTCCAACCATCATCTCATTTCAGCCCCAGCCACTGACCAACTCCACTCTCGCAATTATCAACTGCCTTGGAAGGGTATTACGAGTAGCCAGAGCCAACGTTGCCGCCTACCACCCCCACCCACCACCCTCCCACCTACCACGACGCGCCCCTTAATCTTTACCCTGCCGTTACTTGCTTGGTGATAACTCGTCCCTTTGCTAATGGTCCGTGGGTCTATGGATGGGGGCGTGGAGGAAAGGGGTTGGAATATACCTGCGGCTATCGGCCAATCCTTATGACCGGCTATAGCAAGGTAGATACCCCAAGGCCCAATGATCAACTCCAAATGCATGGTTGTTTTTGGCAAGTGCGTGGTGGACTGGTCCATGGACTAGACGGGCGTCTGATTCGCAGCCGGCGATTATCGACCCGGCACCTCCTCCACAACACCAATCACCAACTACGGTGAAAGTGAAGGGGGAGGGGAGGGGAGGGTAATACTGGTGATACCCAGAATTTCTTATTCTATTGGCTGGAAGACGCGGGATCGTGCTCGTGCGGGAGGCAGGGTAAAGGGAGAGGGTTTGCTTGTCCCTCCGGTATCTTTCAGTCTTGACTAGCTATTACTGGTTTTGCTAGCTCGCGTATGAAGAGAGAGATATGCATGTGTGTTCACACCACTAGTAGTATCTCTAAAGCCTGGTTAAGGCCGGGTAAACTAGTATCGTAACCAGGAATGATTGGACAGATGGTTTGGGGTGCGTGCGTGTGTGTGTGCGTTTGGTGCGAAATGCGTGTCTGATGTTTATTGTCGGTCACCCTGGCAAGCTCCCGCTTCTCAGCTTGCTTTGGAAGCGTGTCACCCTTACCCTTTCCCAGAGAGCTTACAACCGTGATTAATGGAAGTGAAGAGGATGGGGTGTGGCGGGGGGGTCGGGCTTAGTAGGCACTCTTTAGCCGAAATGGCTGGGAAGTAGCCGAGCCAATTGTCCGCCGACGCTGACACCCACCCTCGTCCCCCTATGTCATGATTACCGTGGCAAACCCGATACCCTTTCTGTACTTTTCTGATTATATTATCCATCCCTTTGATGAAGGTCCTCCATTATTGGCATGCAGGCGGTCTCGAGGCTTACCGGTACGCACGGCTACATGTCATTCTCTCCCCCTTCCCTCCCTTTCCTCACCGACCCACTCGTTCACCAATCATAGTGAGACCTCATAAACATACCTTCGGACCACGACCGCTCCACGATGTCAGATGCTCGACGGTATTGGATGGTTGTTGGTTACCTGTCAACGAACCAGTCCTACCGCATACGGACATCCATCTGCCCGGAATTACTCTGGTCCAATACCCGTCCCCCCTCCCCTATCATTCCGCGTTACACACCACACGCTTTCGGGCAGGTAATTATGACCCTAATGTTCGCCCGCCATTTCCTAATTAGATACAGGTCGGAAAGTCATCGGTTTCAGACCCGGCCCTAAGTGGCCCTGTCTCGTCCAACCTATGATGTAACTATTATTTAATAAATAAATAAATATCTTGACATTATGGTGTGACGCTGCGTGGTTGTAGTAGGAGCAGATGAGGAGGGGTGACCATCGATCGAACTTTATGGACGAGTGAACGACACAGTCAGACGGGCGGCCGTTGTATATTTTCTTTACAGCGTTCAGGGACTTGCCTCCAATGGCCCACTACACCAGTCAATTGAACTCGGAATAGGGATGGAGGTGCTTTCTTGCACACCATGGTTACTGGCATCGCAGGAGGAGAGCGGGGTGGTGGATGACAGCACATGTGTATGTATATGTGTGTGTGTGCGTGTGATAAGGTGTGGTGTCGGGTTGAGGCAAGGGTGAGTGTGTAGGAGTCGTGTCGTGTAGCGGAGGAAAGGGTTGGAGGTCCCTAGGGACACTTGTACAAAGAGTGAGGGAAAGGGAACGGACACCCTCTCAAGGGGTAATGAAAACGTAAGGAAGCGGGTCAACTCGTTTGCCACTGGACCCGTCAACATTGCGGCACGTACGTCAAAACTAGGTTGCATAGCTGTGTGTGTGTGTGTGTGTGTGTATGTGCGTGCGTGTTGAGGAGAAGAGTATTGGGATGCCCTCATCCTCCCCCTATAGTTGGACCACGAAAGAGGCAGTATGAAGAGTAATAATAAAAAAGGGGCTGAGTGACAACGGATATCTAAAACCACCGATTCAGTGACCGAGAACAAGTTAGAGATGGAGTGACGGCGGGTGAATACCTGCCTGTGGCTCTCATCCGTATCTTTCCTCGCCCCTGGCCGGCCCGCAATCAGTGGCCACGGGGCGGGTCAGGGGTGACCAGAGAGCGAGAGAGAGGAGGAGAGACAACGAGCGAGAGCAAGACGCCGCAATGGCGTAAGAGAGGGATTTAGGAGCAACGGGTGACCTCGAAGCCAATTTGGCGGCATGGTGTGAATGGTAAAGCAGGGGTGGAGGTGGGGTTCTACTACTTTCTCAGTCGGGTAGATGCAGTGACCAGTAGGTAACCCCAGTTCGCGCTTAATGTCACCGACGCTGGCCAGCCGGCGCCCAGGCCCCACATCATAACTGCCAGGAAGGGATACGGATCGGGAAACCTGGGCGCTTGTTGGCCGGCGGTGCGCGTGTTTGGCAGGGGTAGGGGGGAGGGCAGAAGCAGGTAATGTAGGCCACCAGCGGGCAGTGGGAAGGTTCGCCCTCCCTCCCCCCTGACAACCTCGGGCTTGGAAACGTGCAATTAAGTGCGAATCGGCCCGCCCGTGGGAGGTCGCGAATGGCAAGACCGGTGGCGCGGCTCCTAGCCTGAAACGAACAGACGGCTGACCGCCATGGGCCGGAAGAGACGGTCTTGGGGAGCCCGCTCGTAATATCACACTGTCGAGGGCGCCAGTGGCGGTGCGGTGGTGTGAGGCGTGTGGTCGGTCGGTCGGTCGGCCGGCCGCAGGGCCCTCCCAGTGAAGCGCGAGGAGCCGACGTTCACAGTGGGGTGTAAGGTCGATAGACAGCTAAGCAGGGTAGTGAGAAAGAGTGCGAGATGTGTTTCATAAAGGAATAGATGGTTGGAAATGGCCAATAGGGGAACAGCAACTGTAAACGAAGTTGCGATTATTGGGCGACCCGATGTGGACGAAATATCGCGTAAGGGTATGTGGGTGTGTGTGTGTGTGCGTGCGTGGAAGGATGTAGGAGAAAATGCCGTCTCGAAGGAGAAATGGTATAGGAGGGTGGGGACAGAGAGTTTAAAGCTTGGGTCCCTTGGTAAGTGGTTGAGTGGAAAACGAGTGGCCCCAAGGGCCATTTCGAAGGCCCTACAGAACGCCCCGGCTTTTGCCAGAGACGGCAATTTAGAAGAGGCTGGTGGCGGTTCGTTATAATTCACGGCTTTATACGGTGTAACCAGGTTGGAAGGTGTGCGATTGGATGGCAGAGGTGCAGGCGGGAGGCTGTTAGCGAGCAAATGTGCATGAGGTGGTTGAACCTAGGCCACCCCCCCACTTTACCTCTTTGCACCACCCTCCTCCACCTGCCCGGTACAAACCACGCTGTTTAGTATACTTAGGACGTCGATTTTCATGTGTATCAGAGCTTGGATTTAATACCATTACCCAATTATAGCGTGCCGAGTAACCGAAGGTCCTGTGACTTAGATTGACAGCCCATCTCCCCTCGTCCCTCCTGCCTCCAAGCGGGCGGGTTCATCTTTGGGAGGGACCATGGGCAGTGGATGATGAGGGGTGTCATAGTACCCTGTGGGTGGTTAGTGCCCAACGATGGACAAGGCAACGATTTCTTTAACCGGTCGACCCTAATGATGTGGTTTGCTAGGTCAAAGACAGGATGTCCTAACCGAAATCAAGCACTAATGAACTCACGATATTTTTCGTATACCTCGGGCGATAACTAGAGAGGGAATTGGATTGAGCGTAGTTAACGTAGTCTGGTGGGCGGATATCTGCTGCGAGATTCCAACTGGAAACGGTGGAAAGATCAGCATCCAGTGCTGCCATACAATCCGCCCGCTTGGCCTTTGCCATCGACCGACGATATACCGGGTTTCACGGCCAGCTTATAGGCTGCCAACCAGACCAACGTGTCCATCATTTGGGGTCGAAAGAGGGCGGTCACCAGGGGCTAGAGGGGGGGGGTAGAAACAAAACAGTACACTTGGGAAATTAGGCACAAGACTGAGCGTCGTGAAGGGGAAGGCTACTCCCTAGCAACATATCCCACCTCCAGCGACAAAGTCTCGAGGTTTGGTCAGGATGCACGGTACCCAAGGCTGTCGAATTTGATCGGCGGCTGGTACTTCGTGCCAACCACACGGCACAGCTCTATTCTTGTGTCCTCGACTACCCTGAACCTAATGGCCCACCCATTTATCCTGGTGAAAACCACCCTGTGCACCCGTACCGTTCGCGTGTGTACCCGAGCGAGCGATGGATGGCCATCCTGCATAGGCCAATCGCACACCGTCGTGGAGGACCTTCGCGTACCGTCGCCACAGGGTTTTTCGGTTGTACGAGAGGAAGGGGAGGAGAGAGAGAGAGGAGGGACGGCGCAGAAGGCCTAGGAACGGCAGCTGGCGGCAGAGTAGGTACGTCCTAAACATGGTCAAGGATTCAAAAGTGGACGTTTGACGAGATTGTGGAGACCGATGGAAAGGCGGACGTGGAAGGGCAGCATCAAAGGTTCAGTGAACAGCCGGCCGACAACTTCCACACTTCCAACGTACACCTTCCCTTCCCCCCTGCTGCTTTACCTTCCCTCCGCCCCCCTGCATCCCACAACAATAGTGGTGTGGTCGCCACGGTTGCTGTTCCTCGTCCGCCTCACCACCACCCTCTTGACCACCTAATAACCCCTCAGGCACTTGTATAGATAGATAGGATGAATATGTGAAAGTGGGAGAGGGTTCGCGCGTACACGCACATGCCTTCCTTCGCTCATGGTTCATCCCCCCAAAAAAGCACCATGCGATATTACTGGTCAGCGCAGCATGGCTACCGACCACCGACCTAGGCGTCCCGTCCAATCAAGGGTGCGCGGATGGCGCAAAGGCCGGTCGCTGGTTCTCAGAGAAACGATACGCCGGGTTCCATAATTCAGAGGGAGTGAGTGGCGGAGGCGGCCGAGACCCGGACCAACCCATCCAGCCTCTCCTCTCGCCCTCGACCTCAGGATTCCGCGAACCGAGAGACTTGATCTCTCGGGTTTGCGCGTGGGGCGCCTCCTCTGCTGGCGGTTCGTTAGTGGTCACGGATAAGGTCTCTTCCAAGTACGATGTCGGAGGAGGGCGGCGGACATGCCGACAGCTGTTTGGAGTAGAGAGAGCGTAGGCCATGTGGAACATACCAATAAACCCTCAACCGGGATGGATGTCCAGCCAAGGTAGCGGGCCCAGTGGCGGGGGCCATGTCCATTGTGCGCGTCCTTGTAGAGTAGGCCCGCCACACCCACCCACCCGGGTCCGTTGGCCTCTTTCTTATGTACGCATGCTGTAGGCACGGGGCAGTACGGCAGTCATGGCCGGACCGTCCACGGGCTTCATTAGGGCGCTCCTCATCCACACCCACTTGCACAACTCCCCCTCATCTGCCGGACCCTGATCGAATGCGGCACCCACCCAGCGAACCAGCAGGATTACGCCCCGGGGAAACTCCTCTAGTGTGGGCGGGGCGCTATTTGTCGTGCGCCCCAAGGTTCTGGTGACAGCCGCAGATGGGTTGCGTATTGTGTGGTGGTGTTTGTGAGCCGCAGTAGGGACCGCGTGTCACAGTTTGGGTTGGTGAGGGCGGAGGCAGGCGGCCTATCTGAGGACTCACCCACTTCCCTGCCGACGGGGTCAGGCAGGATCCGTTGAGTGAGGGGGGTGGAACCGGCAGGGCTAAGACGCTGCTGTGTCCAACAGTACAGGCTATCCGTCGGAGGCCCGCCAGCACACAGGCCGGCACAGCCCCGCCATAGTCCTCGCGCCAACCAACACACCTCTGCACACAATGACCCGCGACTATCCGCCACACTCACACACCTTAGTCTCCGGTGCGGTGCAAAGGAAGTGTTGGGCCGCACACTCGGCCCCCATCGAGAGGGCTGTACGGGAGGGTCGCGCAGGTGCGGATCGATGTAGGGTCGACCGCGGAGCGCTGCCGTTCAAGGCGCTCGACTCCCGCCGTCCCCACAGTTCGTAACTCCCAGCCCAGCCGTCAATGGGGGGCCCTCTCACTACAACGCAGGTCCTGTGGCGGAAGGGGAAGGCACTCGACTCACTCTAGCCATTAGGCAGAGGTACGGCGGCCGGGGGGCTTTGTTGGTAGGGTCTCTTTATAGCTTGAACTTGCGAGGGATCTCGCCAACCCCGTGGCGGTTGGCCAGAAGAGGGTCACCAGGAATTCGCCTTATCGGGCGGGTACGTCCGTCGTCGTGAGGCCCTACCCCCGCCACGAATTCTCGGTCAAGCGCCTGCAATGGTTAGGAAGGCGAGGTCCAGACCCCCCGGGCTGAGGGACTTTCTCCCTAGCGACCGGTTGCGGATCCGTCCGCGGGCTAGCGGGCGCTCGCCGACCCCCCAGCCCCGCGCTATTGGGGGTTTACCCATGCCCGCTGCCAGTCGGTCGGTTGGTGGGAAGTTTTATGGGGCAGAAAGTACGAAACAGAGCCCGCACGGCCGGCCAATCCGCGGCAGGCCTTTCCCTCCCTATCCCCTTCTCCCTGTCTCTCGCCTTCTTCACACTCAACCCCCCGCTGGCGTGCACGACTGGAATATACGGCGGGACTATTGTTAGCGTGGTGGGCCCGGTAAACTAGTGGACGGCGGCCGCGCCTCGGCCCTCCCTGGATGTCGCCTGCTGCCTAATGGGGGGGGGGCTGTCTGGAGGGGGAGCGGGTGGCCGGTGAGACCCCTCCTCTTCTGTATGGCCCTGGTCTGGAGGGGGGGAGGTGAACCTCGCGCCGCGCGTATTCAGCGGCGGGAAGGGGACACCAGTCCACAGCCAAACACTGTCCCGTTCGGTCTCTCTCTCCGTCCACTCTCTCGCTTGGTTTGCCACGGAATCTGAGGCTCTGGGTCGCCCCCTCGCCGTGTATGCTACCAATGTGGCCTCCGCATATAAATACTCCTGGCCTCGCCTGCATCCTCTGGCCCGTCCAGCTAACCGCTTGTGAGTGTTCCCTAGTCGCTTTTGCATCTTTCTCGCTTATATCCCTCCTTTATCTTGTTCCCATTTCCCCTCCCTCCTGCATATTTAAACCCGCACTTTTCCCTTCCTTTCCTCCCGTCCACCATCCCGTTTTTTATTTCTTCTAACGCCCCCACCTTCCATCACTACTTCAAAATCACATCACTTTGTGTGCCTAATCTCCCGCATCCCCCCTCGTTTCGCATTTTCAAACTTCACCCACCCTTCCATCATTGCATTCTTGTGCCTACTCCATCATACCACACCAACCTTCTTCCCCATGTCGACCCAGGTTTCCTCGTTATCTGCTGTTCATAAGGACGCCCTGACCGTCCCGCTCGACATGTTTGATCTGGTGACCCCCGTTGCTACGGCCCCCGCTGCCGCCCTGGCCTCTCCGGCCGGCAGCAGCAGCCCGCTCGCCTCCCCAACGGCGGACGCCGACTTCTTCTACCCCCGCGAGCTGGAGACGACCTTCTGCCGCGATTTTTCGTGCTGCGGTCTGGTCCTCGAGGACCTTCACGACCTGCTCCAGCATTACGAGGAGTGCCACGTCCGGCTCGAGTCTGACGTGCGCCTCGAGGGCTCTCTGTTTGACGACGACTGGACCTCCTCCAGTGACTCTGATCCCAGTGCCCACCCTTCTCCCTTCCTAAAAGCGACCCAGGTCTCCACTAAGGCGCCCGCTGCCTCGTCCACCCTCTTCCCGGAGGGTCTGCTCCCCAGCTTCTCGGATGATCTCTCTCTGGCTGCTTTCGACGCCGCCATGCTCAAGGCCGCCACCGCCATGTCCCTGCCAGTCACCGCCGCCCCATCCGCAGCCAATACCGCCCCGGCCTCCCCGTCCAAGCTCGCCCCCGTCGGTCTGTCCGCCACTGCCCCGGTTAGCCCCGTGATCACCCCCAAGTCCAAGTCGCGCAAGCGTGCCGCTCCTGACAGTGCCCGGGGCCCCCGTCCCGCTAAGAAGCTTGCCGGTGCCCGCAGCGGTGCCTCCACCCCTCGTGCCGCCGGCTCGGACTCTGAGTCGGGTGCCGAGCCCGCCACTCCTCGCGAGAAGCCCTACCGGTGTCCGGTCGAGGGCTGCGGCAAGTCATACAAGAACCCGAACGGCCTAAAGTACCACAACCTCCACGGCCATACCTCGACCGTGGACGGCGAGGCCACTCCTCGGCCGTTCACCTGCAACTTCGACAGTTGCGATAAGGCTTACAAGAACTTGAATGGGCTCAAGTACCACATGCAGCACACCCACAAAGCCGAGGGGTCTGTACCGGCCACCGCCGAGTGCTCCCCCGCCCTGACCCCCGTCGCCCTGCCCTAAGCTGATCATCATATGTGAACCAATGCCACCCCTCATGCGCTGGAGATATAGCCTCTCGGACACGCGCCTGTGCGCCACTCTGTCCTTGACATGTGGTTGCTGCGTAAACCGCAGCCCCTCCGTCGAGGATCTACTAAGCTCCGCATAATAGGGGGGCCACCCGGCACAGTGTTGGCGCTGTGCGTGTACCACTGGCGAGCCAGCCCACACGCAGGCATGCTAACCTGCTGCGGATCCGGCCACACCGCGAACTCTCTCTCTCTCCCCCGCGGCGCGATGGTCTGTAATCAGCAGCACCACACTACGGGACCGTCAAGGGAAATCGCCGTGGTCACCTGCGCCCTCTCGTATCGCTCGACTGTGCGCCAGGACTGGGGGAGGGCCGTGCGCGCTTTACCTTGTGTGTACATACTCGCATGGTAGCTCGTGTGGAAGGTGGCGGCACTGGCCTCTCCCTGCCCATGCGGCTTGTGATTCTACGGATCGTGTACCATATCCTTTCCGCGTCGGGCTGAGGAGATTGATCACCCGATGTCACCTTTTACATTGCTATGCTGCTTTTTTACTCCCTTTCCCATCGTCCTTCACAAGGTTTTGCTTGACTTTTTCTTCGTCACTATTCTAATACCATTCCAACATCTGTACTATCTCCAATATACCCATGTTTTTTACACTTTTGAATTCTTGGTCATTATTCGTTTTACTGGGGTTTCTCGGATCACTTGCCGCTTTTGCTACTTGATTTTACTGCATCGCCTATTCGTTAAATGTAAACGCCATTAAACTGGATTATCCCCGAAACCTGCTTTATTCCAAGGAGGTGCTGAGAAGTAAAAGGGGGGAGCGCACCGATCCTGGTGTTTCCATCATAAGTCTGTATTTTAGAGAAGTTGGTTGACCAATTTCCCCACTTCTTGAGGCTTTAGTGGGCGCTGGCCCTTGACATAGACGATCGAATAATGTGGGATACATCCCTAAGGAGCCAGTGCAATTTAGGAGCTTACCAATGGCCCAACCGCTTTAGATACTGATGAAATTGCGTCTGAGAGGAGGAGCGGAAGGCTCGCTCAGCGGATATCCGACTGGATGATCCTGTCAGAATCCGTGGTATTCCAGATATCCCCTAAAAGACGCACCCACCCATACAGTCCGAGCAAAGGCACTGGTATATTAGACACGGGCTGACCACGTTAATTCCCAGACAAAGGGCCGATCCTTTTATAACTTAGTGGCCTCACGAATAGTGTGAGCGTGGGTAGGTGCGGTAACATGGGCTGTGGGGGCGGGGGTTGATCGGTTCTGTTGAAGCAGAGGCGCCTACCGTGTTGTAGAGGATATCAGCCGGGAGGAGGAGGTGGGAAAGTCGAGGGCAGGCGGGCGAGCGGGCGACGCATCAACCATGACAAGCCCCACAGCTGTTAAGGGGTGGACGGGAGGGGGGACGACATGGTGAGGGAGGAGGAGGAGGATGAGGGATTTTGATAGTATCAATGCCTGCTCTCGTACGACGGATCCGTGGGATGTTGAGATCTATTACTCTGCATGGAAGCTTGATATCGCGGTAGAAACGGACCAGGCATAAACTAGCAAGGATGATGAGGAGAGAGAGATAAGTATACCAGAGTCTGCGGTGGTTAACGTGAGGCGGCGAAAGCCGTGGTAACCTAAAAGGGTATACAGGTGTTACCTCGGCTACCGAATCATGGTAGTTTAGCGTTTTTCTTTTCAAGTTGATGCCGCTACACCAACCAATGCAAGCGTGGACAATAGGAGGAAGTATACCTAGGAGATGGAGGTTATATTGGGGGGGGGGAAGGGAGTCCCGTTGTGGCCGGTAGATGTCATGGCTACCGCCGTTATGCTCCTTAACCTGCAGATACACCGGATCTGGGCGGTGTACTACGGCGCTAGGCGCAACGTCGGTTGGGGCATACGCGGAAAACTATAGCTACGTGTGAGTCCAGGGGCGTTTATTCCGTTTACACTATTAATACGAACATGCTGGTCTCCAACTGAGTCAAAAGTCTGCCAAGCCCCTTCTCCCCCACTACACCTCAAGCCCGCCGGAGCAGGGCAGGTGGTTAGTGGCACTTGCCAGCCACAATGATTATAACCCCACCCGGATGTCGGCTTTATCATCACGCCCGAGCTTACTCTTGGCCCTGAGAAGATACTCTAGCTACACCAACGGTCTTGATGCTTTTATTGCTTGTTTTCTTTTTTTTTTTCCTAAGGGAAGGGAAGGATAGGGCCTCTCTACCATAGCACCCACAGCTGGGGCAACAGACACGTTATAATCCATACCATTTCGAGACACGAGTTTGTGTGCACATACTTCTTCATGTAGAGAGACCCCAGGTCTCAGAAAGGGACGAGATAACAGCCAGCGAAAACGATATACAGACTTCCACCTCCTCCTTCTCTCTCGCATGTGCCTATCCTCTCGCCTATACACGAGGCTGTCGGACAGTGGGTTCGTTGTATCAATAGCTTCCGTTCATCCGAGTACGCCCGACCGTACACCACTTCGCAGATTGAATTCAGCCTGTCACAGTAGGCGTGACCAACTCATTATATATATAATGATAATATGGTTTTAAAAGGAAACAGGGGGACGGCAATGTATCAGGTCGCAACGTGCGCGCATTGATAAAACGACGAAAAGCAAGTTGAGGCCCGACACCTTTCCCTTTCCTAAAGTAATAGCATTTGCCTCTGGACTGCCGCGTGCGCCTCAGTGCCATTCGGTGATAAAACCACAGTGAGTTAGAATGGACGGAAGCAAGGGGTGAGTCTTGCGAGGGGTGGAAGGGGCGGGTGGTAATTCAAAAAAACCTATGTCCGGTGCCGAAATTGGTCACCGTAACTGGTCGACCATTATCGATAGATGTCTCAATGTCATCCTGACCCTTTACAGATCATGGATTGAGTGTCCGATTTAATTGAACCAACAGTACCACCAGTGTCGACCCAGGATGCTGGGACCGGGGGGGGAGTCTGCGTCGATGACAATGGGAGGTGGTGTATGGCTGGTAAGGTTAGAGCCTTAGATCAAAGGATAGGGTATATCCAGTTTCAGGAGGGTGTAGAGGTTGGGTATGTCTAGCAGCGGTACTCGAAGTTAACGTGAAAATATAAATATATACATGAACAGTGAGGAGAACGTGTGGGCTAGGGGCGCGGGCACGGATCAAGCCGAGAGGGGTCGAAATGGAAACGCGCGACCCCATTGGATCTTTAATCTAAGGACACCCGCACCCCATTCTTCCCCTCGTCCTCCGCCTCTTCCCCTTCGGCTCTTTCGGATGCTCCTTACCTCACCGCCCACGTATTATGTCCTGTCATGACCCGCCTCTTCTGATTCCCCCTTTCGGACCGGTTAGAGAAAAATTCATCTTCCCACCACGGTGACCGCTGTACGGTCAGTCGGCCACGTTGATCCCTTTTTTCTCTACCCCCCCGCTTGCGCTCTCTCTCTTTCTTTCTGACAGTTCAAGGCTACCATGTATAATAATAATCAAACTGGCCTGCTTGCTCGATTCCTCAGTCCTTACTTCTTCCTGCCATTCCACTGAAAAAAATTGTCAAATTCCTAGTCAGGAGCAGACTCGGAGGTGAGAGGAAAGTGGGCTCTAGAGATCCAGAGTGTCCGGGGCAGGAAACTCCTTTAAACCTAATCCAGGTCAACACGGAGCCATTGTGGGCCGATAAGATATACTTCGGTATATACACGGCCATTAACCTCAGCATAGTCCCTTGCTGTATAGTTGGGGCCTCGCTCATCGCAGGGTAGTGGTATAGACTGGTCGCCATTCCATCTGGCTACCCGTGTTTGGCCCGTTTGCTATGCATGTCGCCGTGTACTATTCAGGAGGAACATGTTATGACGGCGGAAGACGACGAGGGGTAACGCAGCGGCCTGTCCCACGACGTACCTGGGTTTATTCCCGCCCACTTAATCGGTACTGCAATATATGTATACTCTTGTATGTGGATTACATGATCATGGACTTGACGTGATGTCCAAAAGATACCTCAAAAAGCCGACTCCAAGGATCCCACCGTCCTCACCTTACATCCAATTGCCTTCGCCGCCACCTATCATCCTTTGTGCCTGATTCGCCCATATCCACCGCTTTCTCCCCCCCGACCCTTGTAAGAGACTGATGAAAGGGTTACATAGCTGATGCCTATCATATCCATTCTTCTCAAGTCTGCGCGCGTGTCTCCCAGTTATCACGGAAGAGCCCTAGAAAATCTCTACGTCAAAACCGAAACCTCATACCGCGGAGCGAATCACGAAGTATCTCTTTCCGGGTCACCACTTGGGGGAATAGTGATGTTAGATAGCTCAGCTACGGTCGAATCAAACACATTGCGGTGTCAAGTGATGAAGGGTAAAAAGAGGGATGGAAGGGAATGGCCAAGCATGTGAGCAGCGGACGGTGGTAATCTGAGACCGCTAGGGAACATCTCTGAAAGGGACCACAAGGTCAAATCGGAAACCCCCGAAACGGAACCGTTGCAAGTTGGTATGTCATGTCCATTGAAGACCAGGGGGGGGGGATGCCTATGGGGATTGATGTATCGGAGGATCCGCAGCAATTCCACGCGTAGGGCCATAAACGGAGGCCAATCGGCCAAGTGAATCCGCACCCTTCCCTAACTGACCTTATCGCCGAACTCGACGAGAATACTCCTGAAGTGCTAAAGTTTTGGACCGTCTCCCTGCTTCATAGGTCTATCGAATCCAGACAGACAGAGAGAGAGAAAGAGGGGAAATGTGTCAAAAAATAAATAAAATAAAATGTTTTCCCTGATTTGCCACGATGTGCAACTTTGAGCTGGAAAGTCCGGGCCTGACAAGCAGGCTGCAGGGCGACCATCGACTAGTAACTTTACATGTTCATCAACGTAAACAATTGGGCTGCGGTAGAAAATAAAAAGCATGTTGTGAGCAGCATACCTGTTTCTCCGCCCATTCGCGTATTCACATCAGCCCCTCCCCCAGCAGCAGCTACCAGTATTTCATTTGGTCGCTATGCTCAGCGACCGCCGCAGCATCCTTCTGCCTCCATTAGCATTGTATCACATTATACCCCACCCGACAAAAATAGGCTTGGACAGGTGTGAAAGGAAGTTTGACTGCGATGCCCACCATGCCCGTAGTAAAAATTAACGGGCGGATACAGTGAGTGCATAAATGTGATGACACACGTCGGTCAGTTGGTCAAGTATCTGTATTTGGCGAGGTACGGCTGAGCGATTCCAATATACGTGGGTAAAAAGTACAGTAACAACCAGTTAAGAATAGGAGGTAGGGATGAGGATTATCAGCCGGATAAATAAATATATATATATATATACATATATACGACTGAATATACTAAATGAACTGCTAGGTCGCTAACATGATGGAAACGTAGCTTGAAACGATGGGCAGACTTGATAGGGGAAAGGGAGTCATGGTCAAGCCCCCCCCCATAAAAAGCGTACGGGTGGGTAAGATCAAGGTGGGTTCTCACCGTTGCTGTATTATTGTGGACAATCCCTACGCCGATATTAATCAACCTTAACTACCTCTCTTCGGATGCGACCGGTTACGTCGAGGGCCGCTCCAAAATTCCGTAAGTTTTGAAGGAGAGGAAGGGGGTATCCGCCTGGAATTACATGTCGTCAACCTAATGCGGAGCCCCCCCCTTCGCCCCAGGGGAGGGGGACGACGGGAAGTAGATGTTCAGGCCTACTGATATGGGCTTCCCCTATCTTACTTTCCCTCCCAACTTCCGCAACAAGCCATGCCTCAGCCGAAAGGTATGTTGTACTTCCCCCTCTTTCCATCGTCCCGTTTCCATCATGAAAATGCCATTTAGATCGCCTCCAGTTTCCTTTTCTAGCTTTTTCGTGTTGCACCTGGAGGCCGCTTGATCGCCGCGAGTATACAGTGCTAGGTATGAGAGCAGAGACGCAAATATGACATGTTACTCTGGGACGATAGAGGGGTGATGAGGGTGGGGAATGCCACAAGATTGATCATGCGCTGTTCTTCCGAGCGTGGGTCTTGCTTCGAAAGGTGAGTAGTGCCGGCTTACAAGTCGTCTTAAGCGTACATGGTTTACAGTGCCTTCGCTTGCCCAAGCACCCGTTCGCTACCCTAGCCCGGTCCCTGGCTAAAAGCAATATGGTCATCATGCCCAAGCACAACCTTTTTTGCGAGGTTTCTATATTAAGAAAGTAATTATTATCGTGCCCTTGTTCACAGTGCGGCGGTGGTCTGCTTGCTTCCCACCTCACTACCATCGAGTGATTGTCGCATTGTCTCCTTCTACCTTATTCCTGACTTGTGTTCTAGCCACGTCGTACCGGTTGGGGGGGGGAGAGGCTATACCTGCGTCATACCTGAAGCGTCGGCCAGTCAGCGTATAACCACCTTGTCAGTACGAGCTCTGTGTGTCACGGCTAGCAACGAGAGAGAGAAAGAGAGATAGCAAAAAGAGGAGAGGAGAACGTGACAAAGATTAAGTAACCGGATAGATTGGTACCAGCCATTTTACCAAGAGGACTAACCTTGTGGCGCTTCCATACTATCTCGCTCCTCTCTCCATGTACAATCTCCATTCCGTTGATCAAGGTTGTACAGGTCGACCGGTCCGAGTGTGGGCTGGACACACAAGACTTCGGACCCACCAGGCCCTGCTGCCACCGTGAAGGTATTAATGAACATGATCTAATGACCTCCCTGTTGGCACACAGTGGGCCTAAAATACACACACACACACGGTTGGGGGGGGAGGAGTAAAGGGGAAGTGGCTGCCGTCGTACATGATCACGTTTATCAACTAATAGAGGCGCGTTCTAGCTAAACATGGTTACACGCCTAGTAGAGCTTATCAATGGCTATATTTCCTCTTTTTATTCAAAAAATTGACATTGATAATTTTTCAATTGGGGCTATTGCGCCTTACGTAAGTGGTTGAACTAAGCCATCAGTCTTGGGCGTCAGGAAGGGTGGCCAGAGTGAACCGGGCTAGGCGGCACTCTGTAAACTACACACGTCGTTTTTTTTCTGGTTGCAACAGTGACGTTAAGACCAGTTAAATAGGTATAATTAACATAACATGAATTGGCTATAGGCACTATTTATTACGGACATAGTTACCCCAACCAGACGTGCAGAATCAGCCGAACTTGAGCAGATCAGACGCAGTTTAAAGCACCCTGATTGCCGGTATGTATTAATTAAATGCTGCTTTCCTTTCTAGAGAGATATGGTTCCTACAGTCACAATAGTGCCCAACTGGCGGACAGCCAATGGCTATGCACTACTGACCATGGTCGTGGGTCAGCTAATACGCCAATGATTTATCTATTTTAAGCATCCTTGCCTATATATCATGCTGGGGACCTATGATTGTTGTTATCCTATCACCAAAACCCGACTACAAACAAACATTGGAGGCAGGCAATAGGGTATCAGATTTTAATGTAAAAAATTAATTTATAGCTGCATGATAAAGCCCAATATCTGGGAAGCATGCCATTGACAAAGCCCGGCACAACTTCCAAACGAGTTCCATACAAACTATTGAGTACCTAACAACATATAGTCAGAGGCAAGGATTCTATATCTGCAATGTAAAGTGAAAAAGGACAACTAAACACAGAGGAGAGCTCATAAACAAGTGAGATCCTGGCAAAGGCAGATACTAATAAACATGCATACGTAATTATTACTGATAAAAGTCTACTATGGAAAAGTGGATGCGGTATCTGTAAAAGGGATATGGGGGTCAATGGTGAGAAGGCACAGCAGAGGGTTTATTGAGGTAAAGAAGTAAGGGCCGCCCAGAAGTGGTGAGTGCTACGCACTGTCGAGCAATACAAGAAAGTACATAGCAAAAACGGAGACTGAGTCCATCAAGGCAAACTCAGTGGTTCATATAGCAAAGTTGGGCTGCAAGGGTTCATAGTTTTGGAAGTGGTTCTGGGAGGATAAAAGTTACATGAGTACGTGGGCTAGAAGTGTGAGTTTGAGGAGAGATGTCTGGAAGGATCCTGCAAGTCGGGCAGCCAGATACAGGATGACATGCTGGTGTTGGAGTTACAGAGTGGTGCCCACTTGCACTGGCCTAGTTTGATTTTTGGACACCCCATCTATTATCAGCTTGTTCCTGTGTCAGGATCCTAATAAAAAGGCCGCCCATTAATAGTAATAAAAACTAAATTAAAACCTCACTTTATTATATATCAGAGAAACCCTCACTTGGCCATTCATCTAGTATAAAAATAGTATATTTAAAGAGTGAATTTGTGTTAAAAGTAATACTCCTAGGAAAAGAGTATAATGCAAAAACGTGGTGAATTCAAACTATGTACAAAGACAATGAGTAACTAATAGATGGTCATTAAAAGTGATACTTGTGGTCCCTTTTATAGTTAGGTGGTGAGGCAAAATATTCCTATGTAGATATGATACTTGAGACTGGCGTGATAATAGCTGGTTGAGGTATTAAATTGGGGATAAAGGTAAAATGTTATGTAGGTCGGGATCAAAGTCAACCAGACAATATAGTAATGTATCAATGTTGTTAGAAAGAAAATAAAAAGTGGTAACCCATGGATACAAGGGCTTTTGTAGCCCGGCAATCTATGGGTATGCCTCAAGAATCATGGAGTCAGAGGAGGGGATTTAGGAGCAGGCACCCGTGAAGGCTCCCTCATCAAAAAAAGTTTGACAAGGGCAACCCTGCCAGCGCCTGCCAACCCCCCTGATACCCCGACTCAAGATCATTGCAGGATAATTATAGTCCGCCGGTCTATCAAGGACAAACCCATTTGCTTATTTTCTATCACATTATCTATATATCATCAATATTGATGCAACACTGCCTTATCATTCTATGAGTAACTTCACCTTTCTATAACTTTGATAACCACCTTATCATTATGTTTACACCCACTATAATTTTTCCTGATCACCAACGCAATCATGCTTATAAAAGTACACCAGTGTTGCACATCACAATAAAACAACATTTATTCACCACTGTAGACCTCATATTCTCCTTTACACCCATTGAAATGACTTACAGCCCATCAACGAAATTTGTCCGCGCAGATGGTTTAGTGGTATAATTATCGCCTGCCACGCGATAGACCGGGGTTCGATTCCCCGTCTGCGCATTCATTTTTTTCCAACAGCGCACTACCTAGTGATGTGCGTTTACCTTTTTATCTCCGAGGAGGTTATATGCGCCTGTTCTTGTCGTAAAATTTAGCCTCGGTGGGCAGGCCCAATAGCGCCTAGCGTGTAGCAGAACATACAGCCCAATGGAAGGGCGCAGATAAAATAGAACTGACCGAAGGGGGAAAAAAGTCCATCGCGGGTTAGAAAACCAAAGTAGAAATGGGCATACTAAGGATATCTTTTTGGGACCTATTGCGAATGACCGAGTTCGTCCGCCTGCTATCCAGAGAGGAACACAATGCCGTTTGGTGTAGTTGGGGTATTCGACTCAGACCACTTTTGAAAGTACAGAGTACAAGCATCAGTTCAGGGCCCAAGCGTCGAGTCAGAAGGAGGGGATAACCTCCATCGACCGGTACTGGGTTGTAATCCCTTCCCCATGATTAAAGAACTACCGACAGGATTCCGTTGGGATGAAGGAACAGTGGGGTGTCGTTGCATAATGGAAGTTCGACGGACTTGCATGGTAAAGGTGATGACTTGGCGAGCCTCCTCCCACCTTTCCCTTCCCCTTCCTAATTATCTGGGTAGATGAGAGGGTGGTAAGGGGTTTATTAAATCAAAAAAATCACAGAACCAAAATAATTTGAAGTAGTAAGGGATAGTAAATGGTACATGGTGAGGATGGTGTTTGTAGCGTATTGGCAAGTATAGATGAGGGTATAATGAACGGAATGACAGGCATATAATCGAGAAATGCGGGACCATTGAAGCGATCGGTGCATGGTCTCATCATTAGAAGGTCTCAGTGCGGTACAGTAATACATCATGACGAAAGTGAAGCGTGTGGGGAGGCAGCATGAGTGTAGAGGTGCTAGAGCGGGTAGGGGAGTAAAGGCATGCAGAAGGGGCGAGAGACGGCCAGTTGTGTCATATTAGGGAGTCCAGATGTCACTCGCTCTATGTGGGCACTTTCGGGGTTTCGCCATTATAGAGCAGGGTTTCAAGCCAGTACATGAAAATGTCGGCGGTCCGGGACCGCGGAGCATGGGCGGCAGCCCGCGAGCGGGAGCCGTAGGCTGTAGGGGGCGCGGGATCTTGGATACGCAGCAGGATGGGTTGGCCAGCAGGCCCGTGGTAGCGGTTGGCGGACCAGGTACTATCCTCGACGGGTGAGTAGTGGGCATCCGCTGGGTTACTGCTGCCGCCACTACCGACCACCGCTACCGGCACATTGCAGTCGCTGGACCCGACGGGGGCCGGTGGAGGAACCTGGCCCGGCGGCTGCGGCGGACGATAAACTGGGGCAGCGTGGCCGTGCTCGACAGTGCTATGGTTAGTAAACACCATCGTCAGGTAGCCCAAGAAGTAGACGGCCAGCGTGTAAAGGATGAAGGTGGTGATCTGACAGGGCGTGAAACTGTGCTGGCGCGCACCCAGCTTGGTCGCCGATTCGGTGGTGGCAGCAGGCGGTGTGGCCTCCTTTGCCTGGGACGACGAGTCCGCCAGGATTTGGGAGTCGTTCTCAATGCTAGCCCGACGCTGTGCACGCAACTGCCGACGCTGGCGCATACCTTCCTTGAAATTGAGCGAGGACAGCCGACGGGCACCGGCTGTCAGGGCGGGCGACGCTGAGGATTCCTCCTCGCGATCCAGGAACATGCTACGGTCGGCAGGCAATTCCTTGGCGTAGTCGAGTACCAGGTTGAACAGGCTTGTGGTTAGGAGATCGGCTTTGACGTGGTGACCCGCCGTGCGGAGGGTTTGAACCAGACGGCCGGCCGCCCGGACGAAACCCTGCAGGTCAAGCGTCCGTAGGTCAATCTCGATGTCGGCGTCGGCGGTGCCACCCTGGACAGCGGTGTCGCACAAACCGGCCCGGGCGGCTGGTGTCGATGTTACAGCCTCCGCTGCGGATTCAGACGATTCTTTCACCGTAACCGTTAGGTTAACCACCTGGCGGCGCAGAGCCTCGAGGTACCGCTCAATCTGCTTAGTCTCGAGCTGCTGAGACTCTCGGGTGTTGTGGACGTCGCTACGTAGTTTCTGATGGCAGTCCAGGGCGTCTGCAAGCTGCGCCTTCAGCTGGGTCTTCTCTCGGATGAGGCGGGCCACCAGTTCAGCCTGGGGAGTTGCCGTTAATTCCGTCTCCGTCTGGGTGCCCCAGTGGCGGATGGGCTGCGCAGGTTTCCGACCGTCATCCGGGTGAGGAATAGCCGTAAATACACTAGGGTCGAGGGCAAAGGTCAGCCCGTGGCCGCTGGCTGCCAGTTCTTGTTGCAGAGTACCCAGTGCGGACGGGCGGGTAACTGTATCGCCGGTTGGGGCCGCCAGGGTGTCGCTGTACCCGGCGGTAGCAGTCTCTATTTCTGCGCGGAGCTGGTCCACTGTCTGCTTGAGTTCCTGGTTCTCGATGTCGAGGTCCTCGAACTGTTTGCGGAGGTACTCGTTGGCGTCCTGCTTGTAGCGCAGTGTTTGTACTTCCACGTCCAGGTGCTCCCGTTCGGCGCACATCCGATCATGCTCCGCCCGGATGGCATCGAGCTGGGTGCCGACAAACTCGGCTTCATGACTCCGCTCAGCCAGTTCACGCTGCACGAAGCGCAGGGCCTCACATTTTTCCTCGTACTTGGTCTTCAGGCCTTGGTACTCCGCCTGCAGGTTGGAGTGGTTGCTGGCGAGCTGTTTGGACTGGGTTTCGAGAACGGATATCTGGATGAGGTTGCGGCTATCACACTTTTGGAGATCCTTTACCTCGCGCTGTTTGGCGTGCAATTCAGCGCGCAGGTCATCCAGTTTATCTTGAATGGCCTGAACCTGAGCCTCGTGGGTTCGGGCCTCCTGCTCAAGCCGGCGGGTATAGGTGGCACGCTGCTTGGCCAGCTCCTCGCGGTGCTGGGTGACCATGGCCTCCTGCAATAGGGCTCCGTCGGTACCGCGACTTTGTTCGCGGGCCCGTGCCAGGGCTTCCTGGTCCATGGCCTCTAGCAAGTTGCGCGGCGGACTCACAGACCGGAAGAAGTTGTAATTGTTGCGCGCGTCGTTGATTTCGCTCGGGCTGAACGTGTCCGACAGTCGGTGACCACCCAGGGAGCTATCGGGCGAAAAGGTGCGCGAGTGGCGGGTGCGGGCGGCCGGGGTCTGGTGCACCGAGATCCGGCCGAACATACTATCGTCGATGACACCAGCTTCCGTCCCACCGAAGCCGCCGGTATGGCTACCAAGCGACGAGCGGCCACTGAGCGGGGAAACAGGGCCGTCGAGTTCGGGGATGTTGTCATCGGCAACTGGGGTGCGGCCCAGGGTGAGGGTGGCCGCTCGTTTACTAGATGTCACAATGCCGAGCGGCTCCGTCCGTGGACGGGAAGCGAAGGGCGAGTGCTTGGAGAGGCCCGGCAGGGCCCGAACGGGGGTGCGCGGCGCCTCAGTGGGGTTGGTCGGGGCAGGCACGCGGCTTGCCGCGTCACAGGCTCGGAGAAATTCATCTAAATCAGCGACGGTGCAGGTGAGCGACGAGTTTTCCGCCAGAAAATGCTCAAACACTTGCTTGAGCTCCAGAGGAACCAGAGGTTGGCCGAGCTCGCGCTCGACGTCTTTAATGGTGGCCCATACCTGCGAAAGTCTCAGTTGGTCACCGTCCAGTTCGCAACGCGGCAGTACCGTATCCATAAACTGGGTAAGGTCCAAGGTCGGTGTTGGTTTGGCATCGGCCGGGGTGGCCCCCGTCGGACTAGAAGGGTCGTCTACGCCTACCATGACGTAAACAATTAGTATGAAGGGTTGGGGGAAGTAAGTGGAAATTAATAAAGGGGAGCGGTGTTAAGGGCGAGAGGATGGGTATAGATATGGGTGACGAGCTGACAATGTTAGGAAAAAAGGGATGGGTCAAAGCAGCGGGGGCGGTGTACGAAAAGGGTAGTGAGAAATCGAAAGAATGGAGGTTCAGAGAAGGGAGATGAGGGGTAAATAGCTGCAGCTGCAGCTTTGCTAAAACACTATGAGCCAACAGAAAGCTTGTGTAGCCAGTTTGGGTAAGGGTGGGGCGTAACCTGGTAGCGGGAGGCGGCGGTTGAATTAGGCCACCGGGACTCCTCTGTATATATGAAAACAAGGCTTTCGCACTCTCTGGAGGGAGGGTGTGGCTAGGCTAGGTAGGGTGAATGTAGCCGCTGTATGCGGAGCGCGTAGCCCAAGCGCCGTATGGAGAGTCTGGTGGGGTTGCGTAACGGACAAGGGGTACCCTATCGGATGGCCAGTGGGAGGGGCAGGACTTGAGCACGGCAATGGTCAGTGCACTACAAAAAAATAATATACAAAGGGTGCTGGCCACGAAGTCCATCAGGGGGGGGGGAGGCCGCGCAGAGCCATAGAGGCGGCCGGAGGTGGGGGGAAGGGTGACTCTTGGCCACGATCCGATTCGAGGATGCGCGGCGTCCCCAGCACTAGCTCCTAGTCGCTGTGCCGAGAACGCTTCCTCTTGTAAACTTTGCTTCACCATTATACCGACTCCCTCGCCCATCCTGCCTGTATTCTACTCGCATTGACCCTAGCCCTGCGACTGACCCTTTTATCTCGCAGTTTCGCCATGACCGTCACCGCTCCCTGGGAGGAGGCCCAGATGGCCAGCAACGACATTCCCAAGAAGACCATCGTTGCCTTCCTCCACGCCGTGGCCAGCAATGAGGTAAGCCCCTCGACTCGTTAGCTAAAACAGTTGCGGGTGGAGACTGGTCAACTCTACGTCGCACCTCCACGACGACACGCCCCCTCCCTCCCCTTGGTGTCGAAGCCTCAAGCCGGGTGAACAGTACTGACCACTATGAACATTCCTGGCTCACTCTCACCGCTCTCCAGTTCCTCACCGCCAAGAAACTTAACAAGAAGGTGCCGGAAATTGTCAAGTCAACCAAGCGTGAGGACCTGATCGCCCATTACAAGGCGCTTTTTGAGTCCCAAAGCTTCCGGTAGGTTATCCATCAGCGCAATGCAAGAGGCGCTAGGCACCGTCGGTTCGTCGTCGATGAGATTGAATGATCAATTGTGGGGAACAGGATCGGGAAAACCAGGCCAGGAGAATGCACGACCGGTCCCTAACCTTCCTCGCCAGGGAATACCAACTCTCCCTTTCCCTTATCCCTGAATTACAGCCCAGCTGGCGAGGTGCCGATCGTTGAGGTGGACCCCGCCGCTAAGGCTCTTGGTACCACCAAAGGTGCCAAGGCTACCACCACCGCCGCCACCCCTAAGGAGCAGCCCAAGTACCGGAAGCAGCTCCTAGTTAAGGGCGACAAGGTCAACTTTCCCAAGAAGGGCGATGCCGTGAGCTGCTGGTGAGTAACCGGCCCCGCCTCCTGGGCGAAGTGGTACAAAATCCTGCCAACTGGCCAATTCGGATTTTACCGCACTGCAGGTCCGCCCTAACTCTCCAACTGACCCATTATTGTCACATTTGCACCAAACTCCTACTTGTTTTACAGGTACACTGGCCAATTGGAGGACGGCACCGTTTTCGATACCAATATGCCCAAAGGCAAAAAGAAGGGCAGCCCGCTCAAATTCAAAGGTAAGGTTATCATTACATAGTTGATTTCCCAGTCTCCTCGCACTCCCTAGACCCGACCGCTAGTACTCAACAACCACCACCGCTCGGCGGCCGGATTCTCAGCGCCTTGGCCGTATCGTCTAACCAACTTCCCCCCCCTACAACTTCTACGTGCATGTTTACCATCTTTACAGTTGGCGTGGGTAAAGTGATCCGCGGCTGGGACGAAGCCCTCCTCACAATGTCCAAGGGTGAGCAAGCCAAGTTGACTATTGAGCCCGAGTGGGCCTACGGTGCCAAGGGCATGGCTGCAGCTGGAATTCCTCCCAATGCTACCCTGGTATTTGAGGTGGAGCTGGCCGGAATCGCTTGAACATCGCTTATGTCCACCTTTTGCCATTTTCAAGTCAGTTAGCCCTCACATACACAGGCCAATTATTCTAAGGGGATAGTGGGTATAAATTCCTGGATGATGTCTAAACAGCTAAACAGTTGAATGGGATTACAATGAAGGTGCGATATATATATTGTGTTGAAGTTGATGGGTTTTAATATGAAGATAGAAGATAAGTAGTGAAGATGAAGGATATCGGAATACAAGAAAATATGTCTCAACCCTGAGGAAAATGAGTATGGTAGTGAATCCGTATGAGGGGGGGGAGAAAGTGAAGTGGTCGAGGGCGAGTGCCTTTTCTATACCCTTGCGGGGAGACGTCGATCTTCTAGGCGATACTTGGCCATCAGCGGGCGGCCAGCACCGTGGGCGCGGAAGTGGTGGGAAGGGGGGGGGGGCTTCCCCACTACCACCAGAGTGAAGGCGCTAAAGTGGAGCCTAAACTACGGGTAATTATTCCATCCCAAACTAGACTACCCCACAATACTCGCCAGATCCACTGTATTTTGTAGAGGTGTTTGCGTAGCAGCAGATTTATACTTGCGCCTGTTGAGATTAGAATTGTATGGTACCCACTCACCAACTGTGTGTCTTGGGCGACGCGTTGTTTGCACGGGCTGTGGCCAGCTGGTATGCGTCGTTGCATTTTGCGCCAGAACTGGTGGATCCTGCGTTGCGCCTGTTGCTGTTGATGTCGCTGACGCCAAGTCCTCGAGCTGCACCGACATCGCCAAGGTAGAAACTAGTTGCCATACTAGCCTAGGTCAACGCCATTGATGGCTGGGCAGAGAGCTTCATCTAAGAGATGGATGTAATTACTGCGGCCTGCTGGGAGACAACGAATTAATAGACTCAACCTTTTGCCATTCTGCTAACACTTTTCACTTTGCCATATGTTTATCAATGCAAACGTGCACGCGAACGGCTCGGCTTATTAAACGCAACATTTATCTCCATTGAAACGCAAATTCACGGGACGCGCGCCGCAATTACTACACACTGATGGCATGATATCCATCATCGCATGGCGCAAACTCGTTTGCAAAAAATAGTAACAGCCTTCAGCAACAATGCTGTGGGTGGATTGAGATACTCCAGTTTCTTTTACAATGGGCTTGTTGAGACATTCTTCTAGTACCAGATGACGCACTAGAGCCTAGAAGCCCGCTAGGCTAAGTAGATTTATTGACAAGACAGCGGGTGACCCCAAGTCGTGATGCACGGGATTAGACGCAAAGAGGCGATGGCGTAGTGGTTTAAATGGCATGGATAGGGGAGCCATAATCGGGCCACTCTCCTTTGACGGACACTATATCCCGACTTTGTCCCTTTGTCACCCCGCCTACGCAGAGCCGACTGGGTGCTAATGGCGGGCGGCCCGGGTCTTGTTCTTAGTCATGTGGGCTTTCAGCCGCTGCATATACTCGGGCTGCTGCTTCCGCCCGGCGTTCTGCTGCACAAGCGGCGAGGCGGACGGCATGATATCGTAACTAGGTACGGTGTAGCGCGGCACCTGGACCCGGGCGGCCATGCCAGGGCTAAGGTCCTCCTCGCGGCTGCAGTAGCGAAGTGGGGGGGGTGTAGATAGCGGAAATGAAAGTTGAATTGACGACAGCCGTGTGGTTAGCATATGGTTCTGATATGGAGAGGCGGTGGGGACGTAAGCAGTGTATGGCCAGAGATAGGCTGGCTGGCGCTACTTACCGATCGTCCATAAGCCGCTTGAGTGTAGAACGAGGTCTGCACGGGGAGGGAGGAGGGCAAGCGATGAGGATAACAAATATAGCCAGCGACGTAAGTAGGTGTCATGAGTAAAGCCATGGTTCTATTATAGATGGCTGGATTCAAACCTAGGCGATTACACACTGGACTCACCGGGCTGTGGCCGCAGATGATGCCGTACGGATCGACCGATCCTTGTAATTGGCGCTACGTTGGATAAGCGGCCGGATCCACTTGGCCACCAGTTCCTCCGATATACGGGAAATGCGAGTATCTACCCGGTTGCATTTTGTATAAAACACAACGAGTTTGCCCATGCCGCTCTCACGTAGATGCTCGGTATGAATGGGTGCCTGTTTAGTGGACGAGCGCATGGTGGTCGGACGCAGGCGTCATTCGTAAGTAAGGGGGTAGAAGAAACAGGGCAACCGAAAGGATAAGCCACCTACTGGCGCTCCCCCGAGTAATAAGAGCCCGTCAATCGGCGGAAACCGGTTGGGGGTCGAGCCCACGTCATGGCTCACCTTGAGTAGGAAATTAAAGAGTTCCAGCTGGATATCCAACGCTGGCAGCGAGCCGTCGTCGAGGGGCTCCAGCCAGAGCCGAACCGCCTCCAGAAGCCCATTCTCCAGCATGGCGTCGTGCAGCGAGGTCCTGAGTGTGAAGTCGGCGATAGTCATGATCAAGATGGTCGCGTTGGTCTCCAGTAGGTGAGAGGCCGGAAATGCCCTCCCCCTCGCGCGCCCACATTTTGGCACGGACGCCCCTCCCCACGGGCGTGCGCGGCTACTGGTTAGTTTGACTTACTTGCGCAGCTGCTCGCTGACCACCGGCAGGAGCTTAATCTTGGAAATGGCCGGCTTCCGCTCGTTATTGTAGGCACGGTCCAGGTCGGCCACCTCGGTCATGCGCATGCGCAGTTTGGCGAGCATCTCGTCAGTCTGACTCTCTAGTTCCTGCGGCGGGTGCGGTAGAGAGGTTGCACAGAGTACATATATACAGTAGTATTAATACGGGCGGCATGTGAAAAGGTGAGATCGGATGGAATGCCCCGGCAGTATGGTCGCCAGGGCAATCAGGCCATACCGTGTCGGTGGTGGCGGGGCCCTCATCTGGTGATATTTGAATCCAGCTTACATCGAACAGTGAACCAACTACTTACAAGGTCGTCCTTCTTGGACCGGCGGCTGCTGCCACTCTTGAGAGCCATCTCGAAATCACGGCGGACGGCCTCGATGGCCGCTAGGGGTCGGTTGCGAGGTCATATGCAATGTAATAAAATGTGGCTAATTAGTGACCGTCGTCGGCTAGCGGTGGGTAGCTTCAGCACCGGGTAGGGAGAGGGGGCGGCTATATATATTAAAAAAAGGCTTACCCTTCTGAGGATCGATGGGGGCAGCGGGTTCAGGGTCATCCGGCTCGCTGCGACCGTCATCATACGTAGGGCTGGGTCGCCGTGGCGGCCTTACTTCGCTGCGCCTAACAAGTGGGTAAATGAACATCGTATCAATCAACAGGGGGATCATGCCGTTCGGATTAGATTACATGCTGAAGTCCAATTACGAGATAGCCCATAAAAGAGTACCTGGGCTTGACTATTTTAGGTCACAAATGGAGGTCGCGATGTGTGTTGTGCCAACTTACGCCGGGGAGCCTGAGCCGCGAGCTGGATACGTCCGTTCGGAATAGGAAGCGGGCGATGGCCGGTCTTCCGCATTGGTGCGCTTCTTGAAACTGGGCAGCTTCGGGGTTTCGTCGATCGCTGGCGCGGCGCGGGCGGGCGGGTCGGCGGATACGGTTGTAGAAGCCGGTTGGACGTCTTCTGAATCAGGTCAGTCCGTTAGCCAGGACAAAGCAATGCGTGGGTGTCAACAGTTAGATAAGGGTCGGACAGGGATTATTGGGGCGCTGTATTGGTACTGTAGGTAATAGGTTCCAAGTTACAAACGGATTCAGCAGTTGGCTGTCGACTCGGCCACCAGGAAAGCAGTACTATGTATGAGATTTTATCCGCGTACGAGAACCTACCGTCGTCGCTCATGGCTCCAAGGTCACTCAGGTTGGAATCGTCGCCATCGTTACCACCAAAAATGTCCTTCTCGTAGGCGGAGCGCTGTTCATGAGGATGGACGGTCCAAATAGCATGGGTAGGGTACTAATTAGCCACTGTAGACCCTGAGGTTGGAAGCAAGGACTGTCACTTTTAGACGCATCGAATTGGCGTCATTTCCTGCCCGTGCACCAAGGGTGTGGCTGGTCATTCCATGCGAAAAGAGAATAATAATATTCTGATGCGGGCCCAAGGGGGCAGGTAAAATTACCTGGTCCTCTCCGTCGTCGGGATGTGACATGGTGCGAGTTGGTGGGTTAACAGGGGGCGAGGGAGTGGCGAGGCAATGGTAAGATTAGCGAGGAGGTCGAATGAGGAAGAGAGGATGCTCGCGATGTCCTAGAAACCAAGGTAGTGTAAAACATGTGCAGATGGGCCAACGAGAGCAAAAAGAAGGTAGCGAGGGCCCTGATAAGCGGCCACGCTACCAGAAAGGATAGGCCCTGTGGGGAGGGGTGAAAAAGGTGTGAGCCGGAAGTAGCCAGAAACGCGAGGTATACTAGTCGAAACTTGGCGATAACTACAAATCCATGCACGTGAAACCGGGAGGTACTAAAATTAAATCTTATTGAAACAGTACCGCAATACCAGATGCAGCCTGCCGGCTAGTATAACCTGTCTATCAACTCGGCTTTTCTTTGCAATATAGCCTGCGAGTCTACCTCTCCGCTCTGTCCACGACTGATGCTTCAGCCTATACCTAGTTCACATTTACCAAGTGCGGCATGCTGAACCATATTTAGCGTCAGTAACCCCAGGGTCGCGAGACCAAGGATGGCAATATTGAACAAATTGCCAAACCAACCTCTCCCTCTCCTTTGCTCTCCACCGCTTTTAAGTATCCAGCCCACTCTTGTACAGCTTGCAATTTTTGTTATTTCCACTTGATGCAGTACCTAAGGTATTACTTGAAAAGAGCACGTAAAAGCCACCAGCGTACTTTCTATTCGGTTAGATAGCACTGACTACTATTGAAGATCCCCTGCAGTTTGGCGTCGGTTCGGTGGGTCTGTGGTATTCCAAGCCCCCCTCCCGAGGAGTGGTTTATTGCAATCGGCGCGAGTTTAGATAAAGGTGACGATGAGCTATCCCATTAGTCGTTGGGTTCGTTGGCTTATATATAACCGAGAAATGTGTGAGGGGTTGGGTCTTGGTCTGGTGGTCGGTGGTTAGTCATGAAAGGTTTTTGTGAGTCACTTGGTTCGGCTAATCCCCGGTGCTAAGGGAGTTGTGGTCGTTCCTGCAAGGCGTCGCCGTGGCTAGCAGGATTTTTCCGGACGTCGGCTTTTGGATGCCGACAAGTGGAGTTGTTAAAGTTTCGGTTGCGTATTTTATATATTTAATTTTTTGATGCCCCGTATGCAGAATTTCATGTTGCACTTCAGTGACCAGAATCCACTATCTTTTTTTTGCAAGTCTCAGGTAATTTAATTAGTAATGATGGTAGGAAATAGTCAACTCGGTGTCAGCTATTGCACAATTATGATGATTAAGTTGTCAGATTTTGAGCGTCAGGTAGCAAGAGGAATGTGGATGACTAGTCGGGCATTATTTCCTGCGAATCCCCAGCTTAAGCAGTATCAACTGGGTACCCAAAAGTGAACTATTTCCTACCGCAATGGATATGTCCAGCGGGGCCGTCGGATCACATACGCTCAATTGAGGCCTCCCGTCAGTCTCTGTAGTCAGAAATTACGTATCGCGTAAAGCTTCTAGTGAACATTAAAGATATATTAGGTCAAGTGCGCACAGATCGCTTCTTTTCGGGCCGTAAGCATCAAAAATCTGGTGAGTCGATGGGCGTGGCAGTAAATATCATTACAGCAGTGCATACCTCCATCTTTCTAACGCAATTTGGAGCACCATTTAAAGGGCACTAACGAGAGTGTGGTCGAAAAAATCGGCTACTAGGGCATCACGAAGCCCATCTCAGTCAGCTAGCGGATTGGCATGGATGGTCACGTGGCGGATACGCACTTCCTGCGTCGGCCGGTTCTTTTCGTCCACCGGTAGCTTCTCCAGGGAATCAAGTGTGGTGTCGGCACCGTGAATCACCCTAATGTGCAGAAAGGGACGAGATGGAGGTTTGAATAGGACGGGCAGGAAGGTGGAGTGGTTATAATCGCTGCAATAACAAAGTCAAGGTGCGACGGCCCATAGCTGTTGACCAGTCTCCAAGGCGCTTCCGAATCGGCATTCGTTACTGCATGGTGTGGAAAGCCAACAGTGGGTGAACTGCACGTGGCACTTACTTTCCAATGATCGTATACTTGGTGTCGAGGTGGGGCTGCTTGGCGTAGGTAATAAAGAACTGCGAGCCGTTGGTGTCTGGCCCCGAGTTGGCCATACTCACGATCCCGCGGGCGTTGTGCTGTACAGAGTGGTGGATATGGCATCAAGGTGTAGCGATGTTAGACAGCCTGTCGGGGGGAGGTACCCCGTGACTACTGAAGGGCACGTGGTCATTCGACCTTGAAACCTGGCGGTAGATTTACCTTGAGCGACGCGCGGATCTCGTCCTCAAACTTCTGGCCCCAGATGGAGTTGCCGCCTTTGCCTGTGCCGGCCGGGTCACCAGTCTGGTATCGTTTTTGGCGAATGAAGTACAATGGTAGCGTATTAAATAAAGCGGAAAATAGCTGGGTGGGCAATACACAACCCCCGTTTCTTCATCCTCGAAAGCGAGGCCGGCTCCCCCAGGTCGGATGGTGATCATTGTAGTCTGTGCATGTGACTGGGGCCACCACGGCGGTGAGCTTACCTGGACCATGAAGCCTTTGATATTGCTATCGTGAAGGAATATTGAGATGATATCAGGCAAGGGGCGAGTGCAGAGCCGAGGCAGTAACGTTAAGGTGGTGGACCTTTGAAGGTAGTAGAGCGCATATATGAGGCGTTTTGTGCCCGTTTCATGGACACAGGTAGCGTCCCAGCTTCGAGGAATTGGGCCAACGAAGGCGATGGGAGACAATCCCCACTAAGGCCCCACCCAGCACGAAGCCCGCTGATGCTGATGTTCTCTTACCGGTGAAATTTGCAACCATCATAGTATCCACTGGCGCAGAGGGCAAGAAAGTTCTATTGTATTAGTGGGGCAGGTACGCGGATCATGTATGACATCAATTAGGCAGGGTGATGAAAGCATACTTCGGTCCGAGGATAACGGGTACTTATTTAAATAGAAATAAGCAACCCAGCATAATCACACCTACCTCTGCTGCCTTGGGGACTGCCTCGCAGAAAACCTCAATTTTGAGGTCGCCCAAATCGGTATGTAGCGTGACGGACTGGTTTAGAGGGCGATGGGGAGTGTGAAGGCAGTATAAGTTGGGTGAGCTAGGAAAGTTAGACAGCTTGGAAGGCACGTAGGTTTCGCTGGTTAGGTATGTCGTTAGGATACTCGATCAGTATTCGTATCCCTTACCATGTCGCTCGGTCGCAGCTAAGTCGTTAGGTAGGACTAAGCAACAGTCTTCGTAATTTGTATACGTTGTAGGAGATGGATGCGGGGCTTTAGTGAATGTGGTTTACAATGGAGAAAGAAAGTGAATGAATTGGGCTCGAAATGCCATAGAGTGGGAAAGTACTAGACAGAAGCGGGAACATAAATGAGGATTCGCATACATGATGCTGGGCTCAAATGCCCAGGTCCAGAACCAGAGGCCGGTGTGACTAAACTGCCGACTTTAATGTAGAGTGTGGACGTCGGGTCCTTCCGTGGGGCCCTACGGCTTCACTTCGCCGACGGTGTACGTGTTCTCGTTGATGATTCTGTCGAGCTCCGACTGCAGCATCCGGGCGTAGTCCGCTTTAATAAAGAGATGCGTGTCATCGAGGTCCGCGACGATGAAATTGTGGGTCTGATTCAGATTCAGAATCACCTGCTTGGCGATAATGTCGCACTCAATGAGAACGCCCTTACTGGCCTGCACCATGGTAGACTTTGCGGAATGGGGGGATATAAAGTGTACAAGTGATGATAGTCAACGTGGCCGCTAGCAGAGTTGGATGGGAAGAGCGGTGAGGATTGATGGCCGATTGATTTACCAAGGCCAGAGAGTGGTAAACTAGAGTGATGAGCGAGTGGTCGAAGACTTGCCTCTCTCGTCTGAAGCCTACAATTATGCCAAGGTGGCCTGAAAGAGCTAATAGAAGGTCCTGCCGCAGCCATCGCTATTTTTTGGCATTGCACATATCGCTAGCTTTCAAGCCAACCTTAACTGATACCGCGCTACGGGATAGGCCTGGCCATGTTTAGGCTACCTGCCAAAATGAACAATTCAGCCGATATCAAGCTTTATTGTGGCCCGTCTCTACCCGGGGCAGACCAGCGGTTAGATATAACCAAGGGCGTGGCCTACATCTCATCTAGATTGTCCCAGTCAATGTCGTCCTCAAAGTCGCCCAGGGTGACCTTGTCGGGTCGCACAAAAGCACCGTGTTTAGATGCGCAGGTGAAGTATTGCTCACCGTCAATACTATTAAAATCGCCGTAGGGTGACGGTAAGGACAAGGGTGGACATGATACATTGTGTGAGTTGAGCTGAGCGTCCAGTATCATTGGATTCACCGGGCGGGCATCCAAAATATGGAAGGTAGGACTCTTCGTTCACTACAGCTACCGCTTGAGAAACCTACCTGCCGTCGTTCTTGCCCAGGGGCTCATCATACTCCACGCCCACCCAGAATCCCGGCGCAAATTTTGTTTTGCCTGCCATCAGGGTAAAAGGATGCAGTTGACGAGTCCAGTTAGCCACGGCATGAGATCTACCACACATGTCGTCAGTAACCACCAACCCTTCATTTTACCACTTACCAATGTACCGCACGGTGCCGTTCTTGGCTAGGCCCTCGTCACTCAGCTTTACCTGACAGCGAGCGCCGAGGCTTAGTACCTTGGCCTCCGTCTCGAACTTATTTTCGGCCAGCTTCTCGGCCTCCTTGTGCTCCTCGGAGAACCGGCCAATCTTGTGGGCTCGCTTGAACGCCCTCACGCTGTCTGTCCATCGCCAATAGGAAGATATTGAATAGAAGGTCAGGTGGTATTAGGGATGTTAGCCCGGTTGTTACCGGTCATGTTGACGTTCAAAGCACCGCGGTGTCAGCTCAAAGGTACCCGAACACTTACCGGTCAAACTATCGTACTGCTTGTCTTCGAGTTCGAATTTCTCAACCTGCGAGACGTCGGTGTACTGGTTGGGTCGTATCGCACGGTCCGAGCTGGCGACCTATATCGAGTGATTTCCAGTGGGTAAGGCATGGAGTTAGTAGAGGGATGGAGCGTTAATGGCTAGGGGGGGGGAGAAACTTTGGCCAGAGCTCTGCCAATTTGATGCTCCGTGGTCGAATCTGACTCCATGGCCAGTTATCGGGAAACAAAATAAAGTCTGTATAGCACCTACCCGAATGGTGCAAAAGTCAGCCACGGGGTAAAATCCAAGTTGCACGTCCGGTCCGCCGCTCATATTGGCCAGCAGAGCCTCGCCCTGGTGTAGAGTGAGGACCTGGGCATCGGCGGGAATGCCGGTTATGGGCTCGAGTCGAGTCTGGAGGGAGAGAGAGAGAGGGACAGAGAGGGTGAAAAAGGCAGGGGACGCGTGATTCAGGTTCGGTTGTGAGCGAGCGCTACGAAGGTAAGGGTGGCCCACCGGCAAGGGTAAGGGCTGCTTTTCATGCAGGGAGTATTGGCCCGGTTAGCTTTGAGGGGTCCAGTGTGTGAAGCTCACCTTGAGCTCATCAAGGGTCATGCCCCGGTCGAACCGGCGCTCCGATTCAGTGTCGGCACTGGCAACCCAGACGGTAACAATCGACATGATTGCGAGGAAATCGTTGGGGATGCGGGCAGGTACGGGCGAGTTGGAAAAGACCAAGCGTGGTTCTTTGGGCAGGTTGGGAAGGAAGCGAGCGAGGTTGTGATGAGGTACACGGTGGTGATGTGGTCTAGGGGGGGAAGGATCCCGGGCCCTGCCCGGGCAGCAAAGGTGAGCTTAATGGTGCCCACACCCTGGGTAAAACCGGCGGTCCACTACAGGAGTGGAGCGATTGTTCGATGCCTATCTACGTGTAACCACCCCCGCCAGACAATTCTACCTACTGGTCTAGGTCAATATAAATTTATCGCTAAAGTTGGGCGCGTCAAGCATTATAATCATTAGTTAATGCAAATAATCCCAAGACATCCATGACCGACCTGAATACGTCTGCATCCCTATGGACGCTCATAGAACGTGACCGATAGTTCTGTACGGGTGCCCTGGGCACGGTGGTTGATGTACTTGACAAATCGCAGGGTTCCGGTATCGCGGAACACGATCGAAAGCGTGTTGGATTTAGGCCATAGGGTCAGCAACGTCTCCTGATCAGCGATATAATGCATGGCCCCCTGCCAGGTCTCGTCCCACTCAAACGGGGGCGGCGTAGCCTCACTCGACCGGACCAGCGGCTGCGGACACGAGAGAATCACATCGAGGCCCTCCGGTTCGAGGCAGAGATCATTGAGAAGGGTGTAGTCGCCCGGACTAAACGAGCGCCATTCGGACGTACACTCGGCGAGGGCGTCCAGATTGGTGAATCGGGCAAGGAGCTCGGCAAACATCACAGAAGCAAAGAGGCGCTGGAGGTGGGATAGCAGCACGGCCCCGGTGGCCGAGGAGGCGTCCACTTCAGATCCCTTGTTCCCTTCAGCGAGTAGGTGCCGCCGGTACCGCATGGCGTTGGCCGGGCCGGTGGTACGATCGATCCAGGGCGCGGCGCACAACGCCGCGGTAATTGTTTCGTAGACAGCAGGCAGTAAAAACCCTTGCAACTCAATGCTAGACTGGTCGAGGAAGACCTGGTTGATACGGGCCATCCCGCCCGGCGTGAGGTACTCGGTTGTGATGAACTGGTCGAGTGGGTAGGTGGTTGGGACCAACGGCCGCGGAACTAGGGCGTGGTCCGAGGGGCTGTCGTCAGACGTGGGGATGGGCCCGTGGATCCAGCCGGAAATAGAAACCCGTGTGCGTGTGCCCAGGACCTCGGCCACCTGGTGAAACGAAGTGGTGCCCACCTCGAAAAAGACGAACGTGTTCCACTGCGGTAGAATGGAGGTCACGGCTTCCACAGGCTGACCGTGCCGATCCCTGCAATGAAGTGCAGTACGTTATTGTAACGGGGGGAAAAGGGGTGTTGGGTGAGTGCGTGTAAGGGAGAAAGTAACAGTCAGAGTTTAAACGGGCCCTGCTTACAGACGTCAACATGAACTAGCGACCTTGATCCGGGCGGTAGCAAAAGGGAAGGCCTACTCAATTTTCGTGACTTACTTATCGAATAAATCGAGCGCCCCGCCGTCCGCTGCAGACCAGTCCTCGGGCACCAAGTAGATGATAAAGGCAAGCCGCCGCCCTTCCTTTCCTCGGCGGATGTCATCGTCGTGGCAGAGCAAGTAGCCACCGGGTGGGTACCGATGGGCGGACAGGTCGACGGTGCGCGGGTGAAGCTCGATCCCGGTAAGGTCGTACATCGTCCCGGCAAACTCGGGTGAATATATCGTATCGCGCAGTTGAATCAGCGCCGGCAAATTTAGAGCTTCAGCCGCCGATCCTAAGTCGGGACTCTGGTAGAACTCGTACAGGTCGTTGGATTTGTGAACCATGGCCAGTGTGCCCAGTTCTTGGCGGGCCTGCCGTAGCAGAGATTCGGGGAATAGCGACGGGAGGAGGCCCACACTGAAGGGGCCGTCGCCGTGAACACGTCCGACGGTGGTGACCGAGTCCTGTCCGTGAGCCCGGCGAGCCGGGTTTGGAACGGCGGCCTCCATCGAGCGGCAGGCACGGAAAGCCTCACAGAATGTAGCGGTGTCTGTGGCGACGGGCGCGTCCAGCTCGTGACGGGGACGTTTCGGAGCGGGCGCGGTCGAGGAATCGGCGGTACTGGTCATGGTGGGTAGCTGGTAGACAAACGTGACAGGCTAGGGCAACGACAAACCGAAGGTCGTGTTGAAGAAAAGGGTGTAGGGCAAGGAGCGTAGAGCCGAGTGGCGCAATCAAACGCGCACAATGCCGTCGGGGTCGAAAAATTTGGGATTTACAGTGAGTGAAGGGGGGGAGGCGAAATGTGGGCTGGACGAGATTTAACCAGAGGTGTTCAGCGAAACCCACCGCTCCATGCCGTAGCTCGTTTATATGACGAAAAAAATAGTCGAATGGCGAATGCACGGCCAGGGCTCGCAGGCATAACCCTAGAAACCTTAGGGCCAAGGCCTCATCGCCTCAACGACCAACGAAACCCGTCAACTCCGCCGTCGTTCCTCACCTGCTGCTACCTAACTGACCACCCTCGCGTTCATTACACAGTATCTACTAATTCCACCTATTCACTAGCCCTCGGTCAGCATGGCCAACCGCACGGCTGTTGACGCCCACACCATCCATGGGACGAATCCTCAGTATCTAATTGAGAAGATCACCCGGGGCCGCATATACGAAACTCTCTACTGGAAAGAGGAATGCTTTGCTCTAACAGGTAGGTCGGCCTCGTTGCTCCATCATACCCACTACGAGTGAGCCGGACCCGCTGCACCACTGCGTACAGATGGTGAAACTACGATACAATCCAGTCTCCTCACCATTTACCACCACCTCATTGCTCCGCCATACGCCCCACCCCATCATGTTCAGTGGAAACCCTGGTTGATAAGGCGGTTCACTTGAACTCCGTCGGCGGCATGTACGGCAACCAGCGGGCGACGCCGTTCCTCTGCCTGACTCTCAAGCTACTCCAGCTCCAACCGGAATTTGATATCGTCCTCGAGTTCATCCGGGACCCAGAGTTCAAGTACCTCCGGGCCCTGGGCGCTTTTTACCTTCGGCTCACGGGCAAGGCCACCGAGATTTACCAGCACCTGGAACCGTGCTACGCCGACTACCGCAAGCTGCGCGTCCGGGCCTTCGAGGGTGACTACTACGTGATCCATATGGACGAATTCATCGACCAGCTACTGCGGGAAGAGCGCGTGTGCGAGACGGCCCTGCCGTTCCTCATCAAACGGTACACGTTAGAGGAAAACGACGAAATACCGCCGTACAAGAGCCCCTTGGGAGAGTTGCGGTCGCCTGGTACGGGTTCACCGGGCGTGAATTCTGAAGAAAGCGATTCGGAGTAGTCTCTAAATTTATAATTTGGGGTATTTTTTTGGTCGTGTTTAGGATACGGGTATAGCAACCTTGTCAGCCGGTCGACCTTGTAGCTTTAATACTTTATGTATAATTATGAACGCGTCCTAGCTACGTTGTCTAAGTTGTGGTGGCTTTCACAATTTGAACAACCAAGTGGTATAGATACAAAGACACCTAGGCATCCGAATCACTGTCAGACTCGCTCTCGTCTGCGAAGTGTCGTCGGTTGGAGTTTTGAAAAAGGTCGTCATCGTCGTCAACTTCACTTGAATTAGCCTGATTATCGGCCGCGGTAGACGGCTCCTCTGTAGCCACTACCTCTGAAATGATAGGTTGATCCATCTCGGCGGGCCTGGGGGCGACATGCGACGTTGGGATACGCAGATTTAGAGATGGAACGTGATTAGTATACGGAGCCTAGACCCCTCTTTCAATTCCTTGGTCACGCCGAGTAGGGGAAACCCCAGTGGAGCCCCATCACCCTGTAGAGAGTTGAGGGCGCGAATAACCGAACTGCAGGCGGCGTCGCCTCATGGACTTACCATAATCCCCGCTCTTTCAAGTGTTTGATCTGCTTAGGGTAGAGAATGTGCCGCACCTCACCGCCAACTTTGCCTTCGCCTAGACCGGCAAAGTTGCCAATAATGTAGGAGCCCCGTTTAATAAAGACGGTGTTGCGAAACCTTGACGGTAGGATACATAGGGTCTCTTCAAAGAGGCCGTCGTGGTCAGGGTCGGTATCAGTGACCGTGGCGGGGGCGGCTGTACCAGCAATACGGGCGGCCACTGACCGTGGTAGTTGGACGCGGTGGATATTCTGGCCCTGCGTACCGAGAATGCGGGCGACGCATTCGGTCGGCTCGGTGGGTTCCGGTAGCGCGTCGAGGACTTCGACCGTGGCGCGTTTATTGCGTCCCATGTCGCTAGGTGCTATAGAAGGTACCTGTATCGGCTGGTGAACAGGTGGTGGGAATGGTGCTAAGCAATGGGCTAATGACAGGCTGAATAGAGCAAAGGGCAGGGATTCTTTCACGTCAAGCACGCAGTGGGTCAGGGTGAGCTACCATTTATTTTATTTTTTTTATATTTTTTGTCGAACTGCAAATTAGCTACGCAGGGCCAGCTGTTAACCATCAGTCCGTCGGAGTGGGGTACCCTTTGGCCGCTTGGTACAAATACGTGGGCCTAACGGGTCACTGGGCAGCCACCTCAAGGTAAAGTCAAGCATAAGTCCCGTGACCTAAAGGAGGCCATCCGACCCAGCCTATGAGCTCTAAAGGCCTGGTCCAGCGAGCTCATGGCCCAAACCGACAGGCCCAGCCCCGCCGAGCTTGTGCCTATGGGACAGCTTGGCGTGTGTACCCTGTCGATTCGAGGTGGTCAATTTTCACCCAAGGGTGTACACGAGGTCCGTCGGCTTGGCCACCATCCATCCCTCCACCCTCAATCTACCGTCTAGCCCCTACAAGGTGTGCCTTTCGACCTCGCACTAGCTAGATTCTCTCTCTTCCGCCGTCACGTCCGTGTCATCCTCTATTCCCCGGGGTTCACAACTTCTTTAGTTCCATCCATCCATCCATCACCCTATCTACCGACCAAGATGCCGCCCAAGTTCGACCCCACCGAGATTAAGATCATCACCCTCCGGACCACCGGTGGTGAGGTTGGTAACTCCTCGGCGCTGGCTCCCAAAATCGGTCCCCTCGGTCTGTCCCCCAAGAAGATCGGTGAAGACATCGCCAAGGCCACCCAGGACTGGAAAGGTCTGCGCATCACCGTCCAGCTGACCATCCAGAACCGTCAGGCCGCCGTCTCCGTCGTGCCCTCCGCTTCCTCCATGGTCATCAAGGCCCTCAAGGAGCCCCAGCGTGATCGCAAGAAGGAGAAGAACATCAAGCACAGCGGCAACAT
>JANBPT010000720.1:0-25048 GCA_027575765.1 Tieghemiomyces parasiticus
GGGAGGCAATGATGCTGCTGGTGTGCACAAATGACCTAGGGCGCCCCGACTACACCGAGGAACAGGTGAGGTCAAACACTGCAGAGACCGGGAGGGTGGGACAAGGAATTGGCGAGGGTACACCTCTAGCAACAAGGGTGGACGAACAACGTGTTAACAACGAGTAGGAGCGCACGAACTAGAAAGACACCGTAAGACACCCCTAAGGTAGCAACGCCGATGGATATAAGTCAGGGTTGTCGACGCAGCGGGCTGCGGCTGCTAAATAAGGGCCGCGGCGAACTGAGGGAGCGGGGGAAGAGGAAGGCGGGCTTCTGGTACCTTCACCAAGCCCTATGCGTTGTGGAAGATTGGTCTACACTGTCGACGCCCCTGGTGACGAACACAGAGGGGGTATTGACGAGGATGTGTGTGTGGGACAAGGCAACGTGCTGCAAAGAGGGGCTGCGATAATGACATCCATCACACACGAGATGGAGGGGGAACCATCTCGTCTGTTGCAGAGCTGGGCTGCATCGGGAGTTCGGAAACCACGACGTCAAAGTCAACCGGCAAGCGTCGGAGTTTCGAATACGCAGGATTTCAGTGGAATGAAAAGGAACGCAGGAAGACAAGGACGAGCCGCGTGTACCACTTCACACCGGTGACAATTCCGAAGAAGGCTAATGGTTGTGGCCTTGCGACAAGATCATTGGTGGCCGCAGGTATCCTCTACGCTACATACCACCATTGCCAACGCCCTGCAGGGTGGCCTAGTTAGGATGGCGTGCCAATCCTCGGCGGCTTAGGATGGGGCAGGGGCGCAGTCACGCGGCCCAGCGAGGCTATACCCTCCCATGGGCCAAGTTGGCGGGGTTCGAAATCGATTCTCCAACCTGCGACACCATTTGGCAACGGTGTGGGCTACTGCCACCAATCATGGTGGACTGTCGCTCTAAACCGACATCACGCCATTGCACCAGCTCTTTTGGCGTATTGTGGCCCCATAGCAGCCCCCTCATAAAGAACTGATCTGTGCAGACCAAAGTTGCATTTTACAAACTCTCATCCCATAGGTATACCATCAGGAGATATCGGCCTTCTCGGTCCGGGTCTACCAGGTGCAGCATCAGGTGTTGACTGAACTGAACCTTTTTTCCCAAGAGGCACGTCTAGACCAGTTGATTTCCATGCTATGCTTAGGCTTGCTTGCCAGGGCCGCATTATTCAGGCCCGAGAGAGGGGCTATTGCTTCCCTTTGGCCTGGCTCTTTCTTGTATCCTTCCCCCCCAACAATTACATCTACTCATCCGATCAAATTCCGTAGCCTCTTAACCATTGGCATTGGATCACTCATAATACCCCTAAGTAAGCAGCGCCTGGCTAGCGATATCTCTACGCCGGACTTTTACTATAATCCCTTGACATGCCCATTATAACAATAACGCCCACTCACTTTACTATTATCAACTGTCCAATCCTCAACAGGTCCTCTTACGTAGAATAAACCCACCCAGGCTGACCGAGTACTGGGGTCTCTGGTCATAGTTAGCTTGGGCCGAAACGAGCAGTCACCTCTGCCATTGAACGCGCTTCATTTGCCCACGACGGGTGAGCATGATGCTTTTGGCTAAAGCGCAAGTGCTCCCGTTAATTGGTCGGCGGTGGCACAGATAATGGTGAGGTGCACGGGCCACGGCTATCCCTTCGTCGAATTATTGATAGTTTGGGTTATGAATTCGGTGTTATATTCACTGAATAGCCCAGCTCAAAAATAAAGTATCCGCTAACGAAGGAGTAGGAAGTGCTCGCGTGTATCACGTGGTAGTGATCATGACCGCAGGGATGACGATGTGATCCTCGCCATAGCTAGATGGCGGTAGGATACGACGTGCCAAACTCTCAGGCGAAGACCATCGGCTAAAACCGACCCACTGGCCAATGGGAAACCCCTCCCCCCAGCGCAACGAAATATACACCTCGGCAGAATCACGACAACCCTCACCCTCACCACTGTTCATACCGTGCCGGGACGGCGAGGGCCAGCCGGGATTGTAAAAACGGGGTGTCAATTGAGTCTCTCATAGAGCAGCTGCCCCCTTCTCCCCCCCCAAAAGAAATACACTAGGGCACCCCACCCCAACGGAGTAAACGTAGTGAAAATAGAACGGGGAGGCGGGAGACGACGGGTACCGACGGCCAGCGTAATCAGGAAGGCCAAGGCGGTTTTGTGGCGGCCGAGTGTACGACCCTGTGTGTAACGATCCGAAGGAAGCCACGGGATAGGGCAGTGCCGAGGCGACGGGGGGAGGTGGGTTTGCTTGCCAAGGTCACTTGGCAGCTTAAAGACGATTGGGGAAGTTGGTTTCGTCTAGCCTTTCTTGTCCGAGCGCAGAGGTTGTCACCCCTGACGCTCAAGCCGCTGCTAATGCTGGGATGGGACATTCGGCCAACGGGCACCCGTTCCTTTCATTGAGGACACACTATATGAGTCTGATGGAGGAGGTTCAAAGCTGCCCCGCCACGAGTTACACTCGCAGTAAGTCGTCATAATGGTGGCAAGAATGGTTTCTGCCAAACTGAGAGGAAAGCTGGAGGAGGGTCACCCTAAACTTAGCTTCAATACAGCGCCGGTATCGATAGCCACAGTCCCGCTTTGATCTAAAAGTCTCGTTTAACGATGTAGTGAGAAATTCCGGTGATAAATAGCCGATACCGTAGTTATCGCAGTTTCTGTGCTCGTTTATGTAGTATATTCAGTTGTTGAAGAGACGTAGGAACACCTGTGTGTCCTCCTAGCGCCTCTGTGCGGGCGTACCGACTGGTGGCCTCTGGTGAACCCGGCGTGGCGGGTACAAACACCAGGACGACGTACATCGTCCAGGACATGGGCCAGGAAGGAAAGGAGTGGCGAGGGCGAAAAGAGGGGGGGTTCGGGAGGACGGGCGGGATGGCCCAACGAGGCGGAGGGTAACCACCACTAACAAGCCACTTTTCCCTCACCGCGCCCCATTGTAGTTTGGTGGTTGCGGTGTGGTGCCGCAGATGTCACACTCCTGCTACGCCTTGAAAAAAAATAGCATCGTTGCTTCGGCATGCTAGTGTTGCCTTCCGTTAAATGATATAGTAGGTGACGGCGTGGGGAAGGTGCAGGGAGGGGGCGGAGTTGTCCTTATGCGCGTGGGTAAAGCCAATGTATGGGATTGTACTTCAAAGGGGCCTTAGCAGACTGGCGCATAAGAGAAGGGGAAAGATCGGTTTACATACACAGTGTAATTGAAATGGCGGACCCCGAGGTGTAGACAGAGCGGGCTCTTTTATCAATAGCGTCACAACATACCGCGTGCTATCGGTCTACGATTTCTGGAACATCCCCCTTCATATCCTGTGCCGGCACTTGCGTGACGCTAGCTGCTGCGCGTTAAGTTGGGGCCCGGTATCTAAGCTAACAGCCGGAGTTGGCTTCTCTCCCGATACTCAATCCTTGTACATCACCACGCGATAGTCCAGCCCAGGGACCGGTGCCAAACGATTAGTGCTCCCTGTTATGTATCCCAAATTGAGCTACTCAAACTTAACTCGTTTTCACTTCTTGCGGTTTAATTCCCATCCGCGTGTTATAAACCGTTTCGATCATATAGGGACCCCACTCATTTGACAGCGTGGGTAAAAGGGGTAGACTCTAATCTGAAGGCAACATGGGAGTCCAGGCTGCCTGCTACTGCTAAATGATCATCCTTGACCCATTGTTCATACGCACATTTCCATTGGGCACACAGTCAGGCATACTCTGGTGAAGGTCCCCGGCGACGTTCGATACGTTTGGGCCCGACAAAAATCTATTCCGTTAGATCTCCAAAAAAAGAAAACAAGAGCAAAACGTAAGTGCGATAAGAGATGTGAACGGGTCACAAGCAAGTTGGCCTCAAGGGTGACTGTCATTACTGTCGTGGGTACGTCGAGTGCGGTTATTCCAGGCCACTTGGAACCCGAGGCAGGATGGTGTGGGTGCCTTCTGTGTTAGCCAGAAGCAGGCTCGGAGAATTTAATGCGCTTAATCACCACAAACGGTCACCGCCGCGGATGATGCGACCCGTCATTTGAGGAATAGAGGTATACTGGTTGTCTGCTATGTATATAGTCTTACTAGATCAGCAGTGGTTTGTACCGTGATCAGGCTTAGTCACACGGTCTAGGCAGCTTAGTAGCATTGCTATTCATCGTGTAAGTGTCCTTTACTTTCCGGGAGAAATGGACTCTAACAAAAAAAGGCGTGGTGGTTAAAATGGTGCCAGAAACCAACGGAAAGCATAGTCCCAGAGGTAAAAGCCAAGTACCACAGCTCATCCCGTTCGGTATTTTGACCGAGGGAGTGAAGGAAGCGGGAAAGGAGTGGAACAGGCACACAATTCGCTTAATGCAAATGCAACCAACCGCGCGACGCGGGGGCGGGCGACGATACATTTGGTGGTCAGCATCTTTAAATTTCGTGGTGCTGGCGTCTCGGCCGGAATCCATGCCTACCGCGGCATAGCTCCCCCCCCCTGGTCTATTCGACGGTCTGCTCTGTGACCAAACGCCCCGGTTGCACAAGCCGAGTGTGAGGGGTGAAGGCGCATCGCAGAGGCCACTTGGCATCCGATAAGTAAAAAAAATCAAGACGGCGAGGGAGAGGGGGGTGGAGTAGACACCTCAACTGGCGTAGATGAGAGGGTGATGGATGCGCTCGTAAACACTATCGATTATAGATGGGGCCTCTATTGTAAACCAATATGACCCTTCATACATAGTCGTTGAGTTTAAAAGTGGCGATCCGTATACTGGCCCTGCGGTACTACTGCCCTTAAAGTCCAACCACCATCACAGTGTTCCAGGATATCCCTGTTCGAATAATGCGATTGACCATCGACCATGTTGGTCCACTTGCACTTCATACTAAAGCCCCGGCCATTAAAATGAAGTGTTTGTGAGTTTAGTATGAATCTAAGGCAGGGAGCCTGCTGGATTTAGTCATTTTCGCAGTTCTTCATGGAGAGGTCGATACCCCTTACCCAGTCGGACAGTCAAATATTTCTACTTACAATAATATAGTACTATAGGTAGATGTATCTTGTTTAAAGTATGACGTGATTAAGGCTGCCGATATCCCTGACCGAAATGGTTGGATGGTAGGTCGTATGGGGAGGATGAAGCTCCACTACTTGTGCGGGGTACGGATTCCCACGTCACACTCGTTCAGCGTGAAGGTGGTGTGAAGTAGGGAGACCACTCGGTGCTACCAATTCGGCTATAATCGGGAGATTTAGAAAGGGGGTGGGTATTAGGTGTCCAATATAATATCCCAACTTTCTGATCGAATGCGTTGAGCGGTCGGTAGGTCCGGATGTGACGTGTCAAAACGACTTTTCGGGAGCCGAAAAATCTGCGGACTCGATACGTCAAATTCAGACAATCTGAGCCCTGAGAGGTCACGGTGCAGCCTGTAGCTGTGGATTCAAACTGGCTGCTCCGATCTTTGGAACAGGTACAGCTCCTCTGCCCTCCAGTAAACCGAAGGTGAATCCTTTATACCGGTCCGGCGGAAAAAGGAAAGCCAGAGCTACCGACGGGTATGGTAGTCCCATTTTCTCCGCCCTCTCTAGGAATTACCACATGTCTCACCCCCACTCGACCAAACTGCCGGTCGCACAGCGGGATGCGAAGCCGCCGTGTCCGCAGTTTAAACCGATTGATGCATCCCCAACGCAGCCTGCCGACCCATCAACCTATCGCTTTCCTATACTTTCCATCCTCACCCCGGCAGACCTACAGCCATTTACAGCGGCGCCACCACCGGCCGACCAGCCTTAAGCCTTCCTAATTTACTCCTAAACGCTTCCACTCGTCCATACAGTTATCGATCCAAAAGCCACTTAGTTACACAGTATGAAAATGGTAGGCGGGAGACGGAGCTGTGCCGAAACTTCCCTCCCCAAAAAAATACTAGGCCCTCGATACTTGGACAAGATGGACTTGCCACTACCCTTAGTTTAGTCGACCGCCCTCGTTCTCTTCAACATCGTCGACAACCTAAACACCCCATATCCCATCCTGCGATGGACCTACGGCGCTCCTGTAGATAGGGTACACCTGTGCTGGGGTGTGTATGTGCACTAGAAGAGGTCACCCAATATCCAAAGATATCCGCGTGGTAGGCTGGCCGAGATGCCCCGTCCTCTTCCCCATGGTTTTGTACGCTTCCCCTGGCCGTACACTGTCACCTTCAATGGCTGCTACCACGCAATTGCGGGAACACACGTCCAGGTCACGCATAGAAACACGTTATTTTATTGTTTCAGTGAGTTGTAAAAAAAGAGTATATCTTATGACAGTTGATGCGTTATGGAAATATATCCACATTTGTTTATGCTCATTGAGGTCGATCGTTTAGATAAAAGCCGTGGACGTCACAGTTAGGGAGCTTCTCCGTACAAAGTGTTTTGGTCCTGTGGAGATCCCGCGCGACAGTAATGGCGGCCAGCTCTTTCAAATAGATGGACCAAGGAAGAGAAAGGAGGAGAGACACGGGTACCTTGAGATTAAAGGAAGATTGTAGGGTGTAAAGGGCGACTGTGCCTACAGGTCCCGCATTCCAAGACGATCTTTTCTCCGTAGTGGTGGGACCTCTCCTTCTTCCCCCCTTTTTTCTTTCGGTTTTACGGACACGTCTCTCCTCGGTCCCACATACTTAGGAGTGGACGCTGCATTCCTGTATCGCTTTACGGCGATAATGGATCTGGCTGCTGCTGTGATTACTCCGGCCACACAAAAAGACTCTCTCTCTCTTCCACACAAACAGCCTCCCTTCATAATTCCCTCGCCCGCATACTGTTTTCGATTGAAAGTTTATCAAAAAGCAGTCCGCCTGCATGGAACTAAGGGGGTGGCGTAGGGATCTGCAGGGTCCCACCCAGCCCTTCATTCACCTTATTGACCATAATTGACAATTCCGGGCGGGTGGTCCGACGCTAATCCGGCGAAATCGCTTGGAGAGCACCAAAAACCTATGCTACGAGCAGAGACGGTCGAACCGGTAGGAAATACCCGAACTTCTATGGGGTTCGCAGCTTCATCGTGTCGTTAAAAATACAGCCGAGACATCCCAGAAAACCTCACCACCACTGCAAGAGGTGCTTTAAGCCAGCGCTTGGCCCGAAATACTAGTGGAGCGGTTGACAAGGTAAGGCAAACGAGCAACGAGGTCGGTCATGATCGATGGGTAAAGCGGTAAAGCATCGGTGGTGGTGACCCAATTGTACCTAATGAGAATTCCGGGCCGCATGGGCCCGTGAGGGCTTGTCACCTCAGCGACAGCGGAAATCAAACGAAAAGGATAGTGATTTGATGGTAGTTTCACACCGCCAGCCAGTTGAAGTGAGCACATGAGGTGCGGTGTAGAGGAGGAGGGCGGCCGCAAAGAACAGCAAGGCCGCGGCTAAATCAGTATTCCGAAATGGTGAAACGCCTCGTCTAGCCCCCCTCCCTCTCCCACCCCATCACCCAGCCCAGTGGTCGCTCTCCTTTCGTTCTCACCCTGATTTATCGACGGTCGTTCAACGACTGCGATATCTGTCAACCCTTCACCACACACTGGTACAAGGGACTTTTCAGGGTCTAAGCAAAAAAAAGAACCCCATTTGAGCGACGCAAATGCATCAGGGGTGTAAATTAGCTCAACGATGAAGCCAGGCGGACGATGTGGCGAAAGTGAATAGGCGAGTAACAGTGAGAGTGAGGCCTGTGGAGGGTGTCCAGGTCGTTAGGTGTCCCCTTTAGTTGGCTAGGACCCGTGCAGTAAGCAATCGGGGACAAAGGGTCGGGTGCCTGCCGAGGGGTGCGTGGGTCTTTGGGCGAGTGGCTAGAGGAAAGAAGGAAACCGAAGATGAGGAAGAGAAGAGGCAGTCGTGGGTTTGGTCGAAGAGAGGGACTAAGGGGAGGGCGATGAAAAGAGGGGAGGGGACGGAACAAAGGGTAGTACAAAGTGTCCGCCGACCAACGAAACGGCGAAGTCCGCGAAGAAGCAAGGAGGGTGCCGAATGCCAGAAAGAGGGAGGTCGTGTAATAAAGCGGGAGAGGTCGGGGGGATAGTAAAAGGTAGGGTACACACGGCGACACGCACGCGCGCTCTGAGGTGGCCACTCGAGCCCTCTTGTGTCTGCCACCGCGTCTCCTTCGCAGCACCCCCGGTGTCGCAACATATAAAAGTCGTCGCTCTCGCACCACCTTTGTATCAGTCACACCAACTCTGTCGCCCAACGGTTCGCCTCGCTCACCACCCACCTTGTCCTTCCACCAGCTTTTTTTTCACCCTTATTGCTCCTCCCCGCCTTCCATCCTTTGTTCCGCACACTCATTTAAACGTAGTAGTGGCTTTTAGCTATACCCATTCACTCGCATATTTGTACTTCTCCCTTAGATTTCTTTTTTGCACTGTTCAATTACTACTTTTCCACGGTCATCCTTGCTACCGTTGTCCGAGCTACACGCCCTCATTGGCCACCATAGATCTGCTTGCTCGTTTGGTTACTTTAAACCCCTTGCTGGTCGTACCGTCTCAAGACACTGCCCTACTCTATCTTGTACCTTTCACGCCCGCTATTGTAGACTGCTTTCAACTAGCCTAGTACCTCCGCTTGGTTTCCGAACTCCCTTCCCTCTCCATCGCACTTCGCTATCGAGTCGACCATGATGTTGCACGACAACAAGTGGAGTAGCGTCCCGTCCACCCCTGCTCCCAATGGCGCCCCGACCGCCATGGCTCCGCTTGCCAGCGGCGCCCCCGACCAATTCATTGATACCTACGGCTACGGTGACCCGTCCGCCGACCCTAACACTCCGCTGCATAGCCAACCGATCTACATGAACAGTTTGGCCGTGCGCAACGACGGTATGGAACCGCCCCGTCCGGCCTCCGCCATCGGTACCTACGGAGCTTCCTCCCGTCTGGAGGGTGGTGCCATCCGCGGGTCCCTGCCGGTCCCGGACCATCGCCGCTACGGTCATGAAAGCGCGCCTTACGCGGTGCCCTTCATGGGCTCCCCCTACAGTCCTGCCTTCGGAGGCCTGCGCAAGCGGCGCACCGACACCGTGGGGTTCAGCGTCGAGGCTGGTCCGTACTTCACCTCGACCCGCCAGCTCCTTACTTTATACAGTTTAGACCATACCATGAAGTACACGCCCAACCTCCACGCCAAAATTGACCGCGGATTCTTTCAGGCCGACAATGACTGGACTTGTTACCGCCGCAACTACTTTCAGGTGAGCGCGGCCTTTAACCTGGCCACTTCAGCGGGCCCAATCATGGACCCCGACATGCCCTGCCTGGTGGAGGCCGATGGCCGCTATCACAACGTCACCCAGTTCTCCGTCGGACTAAGCGCCAAGGTCTCGAGCAGCGAGAAGAAAATCGACCTAGTCCAGCACACCCCGAAGCGGGACAAGGGCCCCCAAACCACCCCAGACGTGCGTCCGCTCCGCGCAGGTGGTAACCTAAGCCTCAGCTCGGTAGGGTCCAATTCGGCCATTGTAACCTACGAGCGTATCCAGTTCAAGACCGCCACTGCCAACAATGGTAAGCGCCGCGCCGCCCAGCAATACTACGTGCTCCAGGTCGAATTGTATGCCAAGTGCGATAACGGCCAGCGCTACAAGTTGGCCACCACCCAGTCCGCCAACCTCGTCGTCCGTGGTCGCAGTCCGGGTCACTACGCCGACAGCGCTGCCCACGACCGGATGCCCCCGTACCCGTTCCTGGGCCACCCGGCTTCGTTTGATGAGCGCTACATGACCGTGGGTGGCCCCTATCACGCCGGTATGGCCACCGCTGCCGCTGGAACCGCTCCCCCCGGTGCTTATCCATCCTACAGCACATTCCCGTCGTACCAGTCCTCTCCCATGTTGATGGGGCCCGGTGGTAGCAACCATGGTAACGCCACCCCTGGCGCCACCTTCCCGGCCTCTGCCTACCTCCTCTCGGCCGCTGCGGCCGCGGCCGCTTCCCATGGTAACCCGGCCGACACCAAGTCTTCCGTCGTGACCGGCGGTCATGGTGGAGATGTCTTTGCCGACCACAACGGCGGCCAGCATCACCAGCACCCTCTACCGCCCATGGGCCACGAGGGCAATAACGATGGCGCCCACGGCTCCAGTGGACTTAACATCCAAGGTATGGGCCCGGGCTCAGTCGACCCGTGGGGCCGTCGCATCATGAGCGACAGTTTTTCCCATATGGACGGCTACCATACCGGTCACGGCGAAGACGGTTCCGCTGCTGCCGCCGCCGCGGCTGGCTACGGTTCCGCCGACCCCCATAACGGTGCGTACGGCTACCCTGAGGAATTTGTTTACGGTCCGGGAGTCGGCGGTGGTGAACCGCAGGGCCACCATGCTGCAGACTACGGCTATTACCAGTAATTTTTCTCGACAATCATTTCTTCCCGCTTTCTCATTCACCCGACCCCTCCCCCTAAATTCCATGATATACTTGTAACATAACGTCTTTTTCTCTGCTTTTGATCTCTCGCCACATCCTTTTTTCTCCACTACCGTTTTAAAAGCTTTAGCGTTGTTCTCGACGCTTTCTCATTATTTTCACTGCACGAACGATTCAACCTACCCATACTTGTTTGATGGTTTGTTGTCGCCTCTACTTCTCTCTCGCTTTTCTCCTATGTTTCTTTACCCTGAACGATACGTATCCATTTCCCATGCCCGGCCACTAGACTTTCTCTATAATTGATATAAAATTTACACAACTATACCATCTACCATTACCGTGCTTATAGCGTGCGAGAGGAGATAAAGGAGAGTGGGTACTGAGCCAGCGCGGGCACTCCGGGACCTCGCTATGGTCTTTTACGTTTTTTTAGTGAATAGTAGCAATGACCTCACAGTGGCTCTCTGACGGTCTTCGTGCCATCATGACCCGATGGTATTCTATACTCGTTTCCTACTCAACAGTTGCGGGCTTATCTATGACCTCCCGGATCCCGGTGGCTCATAGTCATCCTTCAGTTCATTCGACCCTTGCTAATCCCTATCGAAAGAAATCCAGCCCACCATGAACTTGTGGCGCCGACACCCGCTCTGTCGCTTGAAGAGATACAGATGGTCTCGACGAGCGTCAAGGTTGTCCTATGCCACAATTGAGTGCCGGAGGGAGGGGGACCCCGAGTCTTGTATATGTCGACAGCGAACGGGATACGGGTGCTCTGTCCGGCGCTGCAGATCAATTGTAAACCAACGGTATAATCTGGGCTCAAGGTCGCCGCCGGGGGGTTGGGCAGTTAGCATTAATTATATCCTTTTGCCCACCGGTCTTATTTATAACCTCCGGCCGGACACTATCAGTAGAGGCTCAGTTGTTTAGTAACCATCCGTATTAGTGACTGTGCCGCAGAAGCGTAGACTCGCTGGTGCGTACCGTAGTTGCGATTGGCTGGTGCTCTCAAAGAGACCCCAGTTGGACCCTAGCCCAGAATATCCCTTCTTCCCCCATTCCAGGGCCGAGCACCATAAATTGTCAGCTCAGCTTGTACGGCGGTAAAATAGGTGTACCGCCGGTATAGCATTTGGACAGACGCGTCCGCATGGTTGACCGGCCTATACCTCACAGCAGGGCCAATGCACTCATAAGTATGTGCAGAGGATAGGTCACAATACGACACACGGTAATAGACGCCCATTGCTTTTCCCTTGCACTATCCTCGGGTGGGTGACTCAGGGCTGCATTCGAGCGACTTGTCCGCATACCTTCCTTACAATCCAGCCCATCTACCACACCATGCCCAAGTCAACTGCATGGCGTTGGGTACGCCACCAGTAGCTTTTGATATTGTTCCCGGGAGGACCCCTAGGGCAAGCTAGGGAGTCACATCGATTATTGCACACAGTCAGGGCTAACCCCGCTCGACCATGCGTCGCCTGTGCAGCAGCCTATTGGTTGTTGGGGATATCGAGAGTGTGGGTGAGTAGTTTTTTTTTTATGGGGGGCACACTAGTGCTGCTGTGTCCCCTTCTCATTTCTCGCCTCCCGTCCTTATAGGGGAGGTCCTTGAGGTGACCACTCAAGCTGATACCCTAATGGTGGAACCTAACTATAAGACCCCCTGATGCCACAGCCGGCTTGGGGGTGGAATCCGTGCTACCCGCGTTTAGACTCAACGGATACTACCAGTCCTTGCAGTGTCCATTTTTCACCCTCAACCTGCCATTGCATTCTGTGACCGCTCCTTCTCGCTGTTGTTGTATTCTTCGTTTCCCGTGGCCCTCTATCATAGGCCTCCCCATTCGCGATTCGCCCACGTACTGACGCTCTCCTACTCGTGATTAATAGCCAAGACCCCCCCTGATTGTAACCTCGACTTTTAGCGTCGAGCCCATCACCATGAAACAGAACGAGTCAATGGTATTGCCCCGTGTGGGTGTCCTGGGTGGTGGCCAGCTAGGCCGTATGCTGGTGGAGGCGGCTAACCGGCTCAACCTACACGTCAGCATTCTGGACCGAGGTGAGGGTGCCCCGGCCAAGCAATTGGCGGCCCACGACCAACACGTCGACGGCAACTTTCAAGACTCGGACAAGATCCGGGAACTTGCCAGCCAGGTAGACATTCTGACCGTGGAGATCGAGCACGTAAACGTGAGCGAGCTCATTCGACTCAAGCAGGAGAATCCTAACCTGCGCATCCACCCGTCCCCGCGGACTATCAAGATCATTCAGGACAAGTTTGAGCAGAAGCGCCACCTCAATGCCAACGGTGTGCCCCTTCCGGCGTTCCAGGAGGTCAAGTCGCCTGAGGAACTGAAGGAGGCCGGCAAACAGTTTGGCTACCCGCTCATGCTCAAGGCCAAGAAAATGGCCTACGACGGCCGTGGTAACGCCGTGGTGCGCAGCGAGGCCGACATTGCACAGGCCTGGCAGTCGCTGTGCTCCGCCACTGCTAACGCTACCGCTAGCCAGCTCTACGTCGAACAGTGGGTTCCGTTTGCCAAGGAACTCGCCGTGATGGTGGTCCGCGGCCGGGACGGCGCCGTCAAGTCCTACCCGGTAGTCGAGACGGTGCAGCGCGACAATATCTGCCACTTGGTTCTAGCCCCTGCTCAAATCGACGGAACCCTAGCCGCCCGGGCGAAGAAGATCGCCGAGACCGCCATCATCTCTTTAGACGGGGCTGGGGTGTTTGGCGTCGAGATGTTCCTGATGGAGGACGGCGGGCTGCTGCTCAACGAGATCGCGCCGCGCCCGCACAACTCAGGCCACTACACCATCGAAGCCTGTGAGACGTCCCAGTTCGAGAACCACCTGCGAGCCATCTTGGGACGACCTCTCGGCTCCACCGCCCTCAAGGTGGGTGCGGCTGGGATGGTCAACATTCTGGGGAACGGCGATGAGCGGGAAACCATGTTGCCTTGCGTCACGGCTCTCACGGTCGACGGGGCCACTATTCACGCTTACGGCAAGCACGAGTGCCGTAAGGGCCGCAAGATGGGCCACATCACCGTGGTGGGCCAGAGCATGACTCAGGTCCGTAATCGCCTGCGCCCTATCCTTGCCGCCATCAAACCCGGCGGTAACGGAACCGACGCCGACGCCGAGGGTACCGCCACGTTCGAAGACACGGACCGTGAGCGGATCGACCAGGCCCTCAGCACGGTGTCACCGCTCGTCGGAGTGATTATGGGTTCCGACTCGGACCTGCCCACGATGAAGGCTGGAGCCAAGATCCTTGAGGACTTTGGCGTCCCGTTCGAACTCACCATTGTGAGTGCGCACCGGACACCCGAGCGGCTGTGCCAGTACGCACGGACGGCACACAAGCGGGGCCTCAAAGTCATCATCGCCGCGGCTGGTGGGGCCGCCCATCTTCCCGGGATGGTGGCTAGCATGACCCCACTCCCAGTCATTGGTGTCCCGGTCAAGGGGTCTTCGCTCGATGGCGTCGACTCACTCTACTCCATCGTCCAGATGCCCCGCGGCGTGCCCGTCGCCACCGTCGCCATCAACAATTCGACCAACGGTGCCCTCCTGGCCGTACGTATGCTGGCGCCTTTCATTGGTGAATACGCTGAGAAGATGGTCAAGTATCAGCACCAGATGGAGAAGGAGGTGCTCAAGAAAGCCGACAAGCTAGAGACGACTGGATGGGAAACATATGAGGCGTAAAGTGCTAGACCTCGTTATGCGATCGGCCCGATATGAGCGAGGTTTTACCGATGATAACCTTAACTCTCCTCTGCTGTTAGCACCAACCTATCGTTCCATTAATAGTCACGATATTATAAACCATTCGCTTTGGCACTTTCCTAATTCATGTCCAGTCCTATCCGCAACCTGAGCGGTTGACGGTCCCGCTCTCGGGATTTGTCATCCCCACGAGTGAAATGGGTGGTCGCGTAGCCTTTGAGGCCTTCCGCCTGAGCAGGGTAATGCCAAAGCAGGAGGAGCGAGAGTGTGGCACAAGTATCTCGAACATAGGGATGATAGGAAAGAAGCGGGCCCAAGTGCAATCGCAACAGCGTGCAAGTGGCGCACGCTAAGGTGGTACGAGGACTGTAATCCCGAACGTTCGATAGTGCGGCGGCTTATAGAAGGGTGAATTTGCCACTTCCCAATTGTATGTCCCTTGCTCCTGCATAGGTACCGTAGCAAGCCGGGCAGCTGACCCTCCTCCTCAACACACCCTTGTCTTAAAGGAGGCATGGTGGGCCGATGCGCCACCATCGAATGCGAGTACCTCGCTTTTTACACTTGGCATTTTCGATATCAGTTGCCGTTGTTTGATAAAGCTCAGCAGATAGATCCAACGTCAGTGGCGGTAGACTTGCGCGACTTTTTCGCTTCATAGCTCCCCGTAGTATTACAGGGATTGTCTGTTTTTGCTTGCAGCGTTATCCTCCCTACAGCCCCCTGACTTCGCACCTACTCGCGCCTATTCGTCAGCATACAAACTCTTATTGTCTTTTACAGTGTCGTCGCCATCGCTTTCGCTATGCCCTCTCCCCAGCCCTCAACGCCCGTCTCCATTTCCCCTTCACCCATGTTGGACAATGGGCTCACGCTAAACACCCCGGGCGAAGCCTACACAAATTAGTCGCAGTATATGCCAGGAAAGCTTTGCCCGGACCTGGCGATGCCTGACGAGCCAGAGCACTACGTGAGTTGAGAGTAATTTGCATATGGTGCACTCGCACCATGTTCTCGGATGCAACGGTGAGCGGGGTGCCTGAAGGGTAGTTCGGCTTGGAACTCCACTATGCAGCCAACAAAAGAACCAGCTGACATCGTGCGTGCAGATATCGAAACGCACTCGCAAACTAGTTAACTATACCCGTATCAATCTGAACGGTCTCCTTTCAAACTCCTTAACGGGTATGCAGGTCTCGCCTTCTGACTACCGCGAGTCCCTTGGGCCTATCATGGCCACCTTCATAGCCGTCGAGGTAAAGCCCCAACCAGGTTATCGCCTGTCTGGTGCAGAAAGCCCACCCACCCTTGCCGCCGACATGACCTACCTGGACGGCGAAGCCCTCCTGGACCAGGTGGGCACTGACAAGGACTTTCTCACTTGCGCCTTAGCCTGCTACTTTGACGAAACCATAATGGTCAATCTAGCTCAGCTTCTAAAAGATGTTCGGGGTGAGAGCGTCGCAGACAAATTTCGCAAGGTCCTACCAGTCCACGACCAACAGGTTTTTGACAGCTACCTAACATATCGCGGCCACGCTCAGGTTGCCGAACAGTTTGTGTATCGCACGGTCGTGTTAACGATTACCATGACAATGGGTGTGCTGGGTGGGTTTGATAGCATTGGTGACCACTGGCGTGAAATCATCGCCGGCTTTCAGTGACACCTGGGTGCTGACCAGAGCTAGTCGGGCTGAGGAGGCAACGCCAGCGAAAGATATGATGCCTGGCTATTTTCTAGTAGCCGGGAAATAAAGCTACTGATGCTCAGGATACGGCTTGCGAGAATATTCGGGTCATGGGATTCGGAGTCGTCCTACGCAGTCGGAGATGAACAGCTGCTCGCAGTCGGTAGAGGGATTGGTTCGATTGGAAGCTACCACTCTGTGCCGTCCTGCATGGATGAGTTGGGTATTAATGTGAACCTCTACCGACTCAAGGGTTCGTCGCTTTGCTTGGCCATCAGTAGTCAGTTTGCCAAACCTATCGTAAAATGAGTTGGATACTTGCGGTGGTATCATTTCAGGACGAGATTCCGTTCGGGATCTTCTGCTCGAGTTGGCACAATGCAAATTTATTACAGGCCCCACTAATTAAAATCTCTTCGCCCAGTCGGCTCGAGCGTGGAGAGATGAGGGGACAGAGCCGGGCCCACAATCGACATAGGCTTACGCTGGGAAGCCAGGCCACGGGGAACACCTTAGTTGTAAGCCCTCCCCCTCGCCGACACATCATGCGAATAATATCAAATGGAGCATTCACCTAGCCCTCTATTTTCGCTTAAAGCGCGGTTTATCCAAAGTACTGCAATATGCCTTCCCTTCTAAAAGCCCTCGCCAGTGTTTGCGTCCCGTTGGTCTCTCTAATCAACCCCCCCCCCTCAATAATTGTTATTAGCGACGGCTGCCTCGGAAGAAGGGGTATAAAGGATCTGATAGGCTCAACGTTCAATGCGCTGCCCTCTCTTTGGCACAGTGGCGCTCTCTTCGTCAGCTGTGTCACGAGTGGAACCCTTAGCGATCGGAGTGGACGAAAAAGAAGCCACAGGTCGTACAAGCCATTCGATCCCACCAACCGGGGGGCCGCCTTCGACCGACCGTCCCCGAATTCTTGCCAACGACGGAATCTTCGGCGCACAGCTACATTGTCCTCCCTCGACTCTCGCTTTCTTTCATTCCAGACCCTGCACTCTTTCTTCTACCCACTACTTATTTTTTCTGCACCGCATTTCCCACCGATCCTCGGCACGGGAAGCTCAGTAGTAGTACCCCTCGGTTGAACTTTATATATCAGTGAGCTTGCTCGCCTTTCTATCTACACCGTCGTATGCAAGCATGTCCAGTTTTCCGGTGTACTCTTCTAATAATATCATTATGTAGGTTATTATATTTTTTGCACAGTTCTCTTCAAGCCGCACTGCGTGCCAGTGCAGCCGAACATTACCTGCGATAGGAAGGTCACCGTCTAACCAGTATACTCACCTACCATCTTACATCTTTCCTCATTCAGACGAGATACTCTACCGTTACGATGAGGAGTTGTTATATTTCCCTCCTGCTTGCCGGCTGCGCCTTGACCGTATCAGGCTGGCCACTTCATCCGGCTGACAAGCAAGCAACCCCGAGTTTCCTTAAGAAAATATATGAGCGTTGTTCTCGCATTTTCACTAGGGGTAACGAACAGCCTTTCCCGAAACCCATGCTTGATGAGTGCCCAGGGTTCACTGAGGAGCCTGCCGACATGGTAAGTTAGGTGAAAATAACCGTGACCAAGTCAAGCAACGTCTTGGTAATTCCTGTATTGCCTTTAGACGCTCATTACCAGACCGCCCCTGCGCTGTGGCGACCATTACTGACATTATAACAAGTGACACTGTATATTGATGGCTTAACGCTGATAAACACCTCCAACCCTTCCACTAAATGATAACACTTCACAAACAACCAAAGTTCTACAATGGCGCCCTCAAGGCGATTATCCAGACATACCTGGCCCTAGCAGACGGTTCAGCTACTATCGAAAGCACCAATATCATAGCCAACTCGCAGTTCCGTACTTACTTTTCCCGAACCCAGCTCGCGGGTAAAGAAGGCTCGTACGACAACCTCGTAGACTACGTGGCCATCGACGAATGGAAAACTAAGCTCGCCAACCATGACGATATTATCGCACAGCTCGATAAATCGAATTTCGAGAGTGTGCTCTACGGTACTTTCGACAGTCTGTTGCAGAATGCGGACGACGAAACAATCCCGGAATTCATTAGAGCTACCTTACCCATTGAGCAGTCCGAAAAGTACAAGGATTATATCCCCCTACCCACGGAGAACATGGACCCCTTTCAAGAGCGCTTCATTTTTGACACCTTTATGCCCATGATCACGATCGGCCTATGTCAGATGCACGGCTGCGACAAGATGATGGAGGTTTGGGACCGTCTAATTCGCGAATTGATTATTGGTGAAAGTGTTTCGGACCCATCCGAACATGCGCAGTGGTCGGATGAAGAGGCCTATCAGCGTAAGGCCCAGTTAGACAGGGCATGCGAGATGCTGGCACGTAATCTCTATCTGGCTGTGGTGACAGGTGGCGACGACGATGCTAGTAGGGATTTACTGGGTAAATGGGGTAAACAATTGCAGGCCAGCCAACTTGCGTCCTTGAAGAAGTGTTTAAATTATGCCGTCGATGAGCGCACGAACCGGTGCGAGTCGTTCGGCCTGGACACCAATCTGTTTACGATGACAAAACACCAAGGTGTGAAGCTTGCGCTGGCCAAGGGGAGGTAAAGGAATCGTATCGACATGATTCCAGGTAGAATGTGATCTATATGATTATTTTTTTCCTGATCTCGGGGCCCCAAAAATCAAGCCAACTTTGATTCATCGGGGGATGGCTGCGTGTTAGAGGTAACGGTTTCGTTTGGGACTAACGGCGGGCATGTGGTAGACATGATCTCAGATCAAAAGTATTCGTAATAAACGGTTAGTAGGTAATGATGCGTTGTTAGTGCCGACTTTCCAGTGCCCTATATATGGCGTGAGGGGCCTGATATTGAGAGTCTTGTCGGTGTATTGCTAGTGTAGAGAATGTTAGGTAGCCGTAGAGAAGCCGAGTGAAGTATAGCAGGGGCGTCGTTTGAAAAGAGGAATTGGCCAGATGGCTGTGATAAAGCACGGAAAGTTGATAAAAGGGTAATGACTATTGTTCTGGCCGATGTACATGAATGACTGGATAAGGAGTTGGGAAGGCGTAAGGTTGGTGTCACCGCGCGCATGCGGTGTATGAGGTTGTTTTAGACGACCGCAGCGACCCGTTAGACCTAACGGTAGTGGTCGTTTTACTCAAAGGCTTTTCGGTGACCATGAATGGTATACTAATAAAAGAAAATATTAAAACTATTGGTTTAATGTTCATTTATTCCTTTTCGAATGACTGAGGACGTCTCATAAATATAATTGGCAACTGATTGTCTAGTATATCTAGAAACCGCCCTGCGTAGTGAAGGCCCCTGGTTTCTCTTCCTTTACGAGCCATCATAGTGTGGTTCCCATAAAGGCATCCTTGTCACTCACAAGCCTACGTCAATTTACGGTTGCCTACCATGCCTCTCCACTAGCTAAATATTGACATGTATCCCATCAACTTACGTTGCGGCTGCGTCTTTCGCCGCTGCGTATGGTGGTTATAGCGCTTCCCCTCTGTCCTACATACGTCTATTCCGTGCAAGCGCGGACATAGGCCGTCTAATGTTCCCCTACTAGCACCATTAACGCAGCTTGCACCCAGGTGATCAGACTACATTTTCACCAGGCGTGATTGGCCGCCAACAAACCGCAACTAAAAGAGAGAGAGCATTATCTTCTGAAATTGCGCAGTGGCGCTAACATTCGAACATAGCACCACACGACATTCGGCTGCATTCAGTCTACCCTACCTCCATCTGCGACGAAAACTCGTCCGCCGACCTGGTAAGCCGAACCTCCGCCGTGATGGGCCATACACCTAGGCGATATATTCCTGTACACCTCGGCCACCTGTTTCCCGACCCCTACTTTTACAATAGCGTGGCTGTCATAGTTTGCTGTCCACATAATAATCTATTGTAGTACTCGTAAAGGACATAATGTTTTTAGAGTCGGGGTCCAAGTGGGCGAGGGACTTGGTTTGATATTGACGACCGATGGCTTGGATGGGCGATTACTAGCGGATTTTATTGTAAGGTTAACACGTTCTTTCTATCTCCCAAGGTCCTGCAAATTACAACTACATCGATAAGCAACTGTTTGACAATCATACCATTCCCCGCTGTTTGGCCTGCCCGGTAATCCTTCATAGTGCTCCTGACTATCCCTCCGGCACACACGCATTCTGCACCTACCCAAAATGAGGTACGGGTTTCCATGCGGCGTCTAAGTCTCGAGGATCTTGCTTGCAAGGGCATTCTTTATTTAACATTTTAGCTGAGCTCCGCGGTCGCCTACCTCATCACAATTTACAAGCGATTACCTCACTTTCGTGCGGGTCACGGCCCATTCAAAGGTAACCTCCGATTTCGTCACCCACCGGTTAGCATTGGCAGACTTTATAAGGGAAATATCCCCGCCCTAAAGAAGAAAGAGGCCCCGATTGATTGGTGATAAAACAGCTCAGCCCTGCCACACTTTGCCCTTCACCATCCGTACCCCCTCCCTGTCCACAGAGGCTGGAGGTTGGACCACTCCGTCCTACGCGGGATCGCCCATGGCCTCACTGGCGATTACTGGGTACATCGTGCGACCGACTCTCCGCGAGACTTTGCTGAAGACAGTAGCTACCTGCTAGAGAGCATTGTCACTGTCGATACAACCCGGATCTACCGCTCCTACAGCTCATCTGCCGGCGCCAGTCGCCGCGCATGGTGTTCTAAACGTGTGTGAGGTGTAATCACGGGGACGTTGAGACCATTCGGAAATCGAAGCGCTTCAGAAACCAACCTAATGATTTCTACGGATTGCTTCAACGCATGGTTAGAGGTAACCTACTGAGTGGTTCAGACCAGCGACGGTCGGTTGGACTAGGCGCTGTGGAAAAAAAAGCGCACCGAGTTCAAAAGGCATCTACATACCAATTAACTTTAAGAACCGCCGTCTATGGCGTTTGGAAATAGCTTATCGTTGATACACCACTGGAGTTCTAAACGAATCTATCGTTATGACTGTAGCCGACGCTGGGGAAGGGGTTGGGCGACTAAGCGAAGTCGTGAACTGTGACGAGGTCAGGGGGGATAGCGGCCGCAATCACTCCACCACCATGCACGCGGGACTGGTGCTGCCGTGTGGCCCATGGGGATCGAAAACCGGCACCAATCCGTCTGAGAAAGTATCAGGTGGCGCTAGATGGGAAGTAGTATGCAATTCGAGTGACTGTTTGGCCTGCGGAACTGGGGGCGTTCCGATCTCGATGCTTTTTTTACCGGATTATAGATTGGTGTAACAGTGACGTATACATTGAGGTAATTATCCATTCTCTCCTGGGACGTTCGCGCTTGCTCGCTTGATTCGTGGCAGGCAAGGTAGGAGGGGGTCCCACGAAGCAGACTAGGAGGCGGGAGAATGGGGACGATAGCGGATCCCCCATTTACAGGACCATCGCAGTTACAGGGCGAGTTGTCGATGTGCTTGTCTCGTCAATGAAAGGTATCCTGCGGCGGTTTAGGAGAAAGTACAGGCTGGCTGACGATAACGATCAAGGGGACCCAAAATTACCAGCCTGACCGTCACCTGCTCCCTTGTTCACATCATTTCGTCAGCGTCAAGGCCAATCGGCCCCGACCGGAAGTTTCATAAAATGAACTGGCCCCAGCCGCCGCGACTCAAGGCCCCTGAGTTTGCTTCTACCCCGTCCGATCTGGCAGCCCCCCCCCACCTTCCCCCACTTAAACTCTGGTCTCACCTGGTCCGCTTGCCTAAAACCCGTCACTTGTTCCACCTCGCTGGCCAGCCTTCTGCGTCTCATCCACCTTATCCCTAGACGTCTGTCGCGTCCGAGTCCATTCCAGCTTACCTATCTCCTACCTTATTGACCACGGCCTTTTCGCCTGTTACACTGCCTATAATCTGCTTACCAGCCCCGGCCCCCCTTTTTTTTGGCCAGCCTCTCGCAATATGTCCGTCGTTGGTGCTTTCAAACTCGCAAACAGCCACTGGATCCCCGCTGTGGGTCTGGGTACGTGGCACATCCCGCGCAAGCAGCTCAGTGAGACGGTCCAGGTGGCTCTGGAGAGCGGCTATCGCCACTTTGACACGGCGTCCATTTTTCAGACGGCCGACGTTCTAGGCGACACGCTGCACCGCTATGACCTCCCGCGTGCCGCCATCTTTCTATCCTACAAGCTGTGGCCCACCCATTTCAAGCGCGAAGACGTGCAGCCTGCCGTGGAGAAGGCGCTGAAGGACCTCCGTATGGACTATCTAGACTCACTGCTCCTGCACTTCCCGAACGCCCTGAAAACCGAACAGGTCGGCCAAAAGGAAACCGCCACGCCCGCGGCTGGCGGACAAGGTAAATCTGTGACCCCCAAGATGAGCCTCCAGGTCGACCACGAACACGATATCGGCGACACCTGGGCTGCGCTGGAGGACCTCCACCGCCAGGGTCTGATCCGCACTCTCGGGGTGTCCAACTACTCGATCCCGAAACTGGATGAGTTGAAGGCCAAGGTCACCTCTGTGCAACCCATGATCAACCAGGTCGAGCTCCACCCTTACCACCCGCAGTGGGAGCTGTTGGAATACTCCCGGAAGCACGATATCCATCTGACTGCCGCCAGCCCGCTGGGTAGCACTCAAGGGAAGGATTTGCGCAGCGACCCCGTGGTAAGTATGACGAGCGACAGCCCTTCTTCCGTAGTTTTGATGATGTGTAACCGTGGAGTCCCGCCGCCAGAGGGGTAGTGACAGCAGCGGGGCACAGGAACATCCCGAGCCCATTTAACCGCTGGCCCGCTCTTATTGGACTCTAACATTGCTACATTGGCCCCGTCGCTTTATATATTCTATATTCATAGATCATGGAGTTGGCGGAACTTCATCGCCGGTCCTCTTCTCAGATCCTGCTCAGCTGGGGCATCAAGCGAGGCACCTCAGGTAAGTCATCCGGGACGCTTCCATGCACTGCTGCTACCGTTCGACTCTTTCGACAAAGCAGCCTTTCGATGAAAAAATATTGGCACTCAGCCCTCAAAGTCCCAGATTTTGCCGCTCACTCCTGTGAACCTAAATAGTGACAATGCCGTCTAATAGAAAAATTATATCACCCACCCACACACACACGCACAATTACATACCCACCCTTTCGGTCACTACACCTCGATTGCGCTTTCTTACCCTCATTTTGGCCATTCGACCAGTCATCCCCCGCTCCACTGACCCCCACCGCATCGCCTCCAATATTGAGATAGTCATGCTCACTGACACCGAAATGGAGGCCATCAATGCAATCGACAAGCGGCATAAGTATGTCCACCAAGACAAGTCGCTGGGGATCGAAGGTTTGTTTGATTAAACGGGGGTTTCCATCCTGGTTCGGTACTACTATCAGCCACTTTGTTCACAATAGAAATACATCGCTGTACTCATTGAATTTTAACTTTACCGGGCTCAGTAAATCCCGAACGCAAACATCCTAGTAGTTACTAGTTGATATGTAGCGCTTCTTTATACGGAGGATGTTGATATCACCAATACGGACACCTTGGGACTTGGTGGCTTGTATGAGTGGCCTTTCACGCCGATTCGGTATACCGTACAGCGTTCCGCCAGCTGACCATGCTCACTCCGCCTATCCCTGGGCCACACTGCGCCAGTTACAAAATGGGGAGAAGTCAAGTGACCATGTCGCACAGTGGACTGCCTAAAGGGGCAGGTGCTGGGCAGCAGGAGAGATGCAAAATGACAGCAATACTGAGTTGCGAGTAGATGAATGGAAGGCCAGCCCCAATTGGTACCGTCTTTGAAGAGTCGTCAACTTTGGGCAAGTGAATAGATATACGCATGTGGTGCTTGATTACCGATTGCTTACAGCCCAAGAAGAACAGGTTGCGTTGCCAAAGGGTATGTTAGTAAACCTCTCCGGGAAGTGTTCTGATGAGGTACCCTGTAAAGGTCGATGAAGTCCAGCCTTGGTCAGGTGGTCTGAGAGGCGGCAACCGTTGGGGTAGCTGTTTATATGGGCCGACATGTGTGCGGCCTGGGAAAGGGGGGGGGGTACCGTAGGGAAAACCCGATACGGCTGTTGCTTAATAGATCTAAGGAAAGCACACTGTTGGGTTATGGTATCCGGCAAATATGGCTTCCAACCTTATGCCAGCCTTCGAGTGGCTTGCCGGCTCCTTCACTTGCTCCCCGCCCCCCTCATGAAGGCTGGAGGTACGGAGCCAGTTAAAAGTGCCCACATGGCATATTATGGAGGGAACCCTAGCACCCGGCGGCTCCGTATTAAAACTGAACATATCTTGCCTTTCAGTAACTGTGCGCGTCCGCCCTCCGCACGCACAGGGCAGCTTTGCAAGTCGGGGTTTAAATATTATCGCAGCTTACGACTGGGCCGTATATTTAAATACTCTAATGGCTTATCGCGGTTGTACAGAGAAATGCGGGGTCGACCCACGTCAGCTGGCGCCCGGTGTATCCTAAGCGACTGGTCAGTCGACCCTTGCCGCCTCCCTTGGCCCCATTACGCCCTAGGGGATGCATGTTTTTCAGCGTTACTTACAAGCTTAGATTGTATTTGGATGTTACACCGATGACGCTATCATGGGGAAAAAGACTTTGCCATCTGGAAATTATGATGGACGGGACGATAAGCCCCACTTCCCTGCCGGCCGGCTGTGGGGCTGGCCCATTGTTCCCGGTGGCAGGCCCACTGTACCGGGAATATTATTTACCCAACGAGGCGGTGGTGTGTACACACCGTCCTCCATGCCTCCATCATCTGCTGTGAATGCAGGCCAAACTCCACAATCTATATAAAGCTTTGGCCCGTCCGGCCGCCCATGCCTGGAATACGTTAGACCTTCCCCCCCCCCCACTCAACAGCCTCTCGGCTTCTCCACCCCAGTATGTTTTAGCTCCACACATCACCCCGGCCGCTCATCACTTCCCACCCCACACTGTAGCCCCACCATCCACGTCTGTTGACCGTAAGCGTTTCCCCCAGCTCACCACCACTTCCTAACCTTGCTCCGTTCCTATTCCCCTTTTTTCGTCCCCTCTGTAGATCCTCGCCTTCTACCTTTCCGAACTCCGACACCGCAATCCTAGCCAAAAATTTTGCCCCCATCCCCCTGCACCCACCTCCTACTCCCGG
>JANBPT010000721.1:0-25028 GCA_027575765.1 Tieghemiomyces parasiticus
CTCACTGTGGGTGACCTCCTTCAGACCCTCCACCATGATGGCACGGCGGCCTACGACTTTGAACACTGCCGGCTGACTGATATCCACCGGTGGAGCGGCATGAGCCCGGAACAACCACTGTTCAACGTACTGCTCGTCTACCAGAACTACCCTGAAGTGCAGTCGGACACGAACCTGCCCATCCGCCTCAGTCTTCTCGACAGCCACGACCCTACCGACGTGCCCCTGACTCTCGTAGTGGCGCACCAAGGTACGCAACTTTACGTCAAGGCCGGCTTTCAAGCCGGGGTATTCAGCACCGACTACGTGGAACGCTTCATGGACCACCTAGAAACCTCCATCCGCTCGCTGGTCACCACGTCGCCCTCGGACCTAGTCGCTTCCTTGAGTATGTTGGCCGAGTCCGAACACGAGCTGCTTACCAAAACCTGGGCCCGAAACCCCATCAATCTCCCCACCGACTCTTATGCCCACGAGGGCTTCCTCTCCTGCGTCCATTCGGGGCCGGGTCGTGTGGCGATCCGTGACGGTGAGCAGGAATACACTTACGGCCAGCTCCACCTGATGGCCACCCACCTCGCCCATCGCCTCCACCAGACTGACAAGGGTGGGCCTGACCAGGTGGTCGGAATCCTGGCTGGCAACTCGGTGGAACTCATTGTCGGCCAGTTGGCGGTGTGGATGGCCGGCTCGGCCTTTGTGGTCATTGCTCCAGACTACCCGGTCGAGCGGCAGCAGTTCATTCTCGCCGATGCCGCCTGTGTGGCCGTGGTAGGGCCCCCTGCCCTTTTAGCCGCCTTCAAAGCCGATACGCCCACCCCCCAACTCGCAATCGACCTGTCAAGTCTCCAAAGTGACCACGCGGTCAGTCGGACGAACCAGGCCGAAATAGATGCCGGGAGCCTGGCCTACGTGATTTACACCTCCGGCACGACGGGCACCCCTAAGGGCGTGATGCACGAACACGGGGCTGCGGCCAACCACCTGCAGGGTTTCATCAGGACCACCGGGATGACGGCCGATGTGGTGACGCCTACGCTCCTCACCCCCACCTTCGACGTCTCTCTGTCGGAGATTTGGACCACCCTGTCCGTGGGCGGTCGCCTCCTGATTACCCGGGGTGACCAGAAGCGGGCCCTCCAGCAGGCCACCCGGGCGGCATGTACGCCCTCCCTCGTGTCCCTGTTCGAACCCAGTGATTTCCCAGGCCTCCACAGTCTGGTGCTCACCGGCGAGCCGTCCAGCCAAGCCTTGGTCGATAAGTGGTCAACCTCTCTGCGGCTATTCAACTGGTACGGGCCCACGGAGGTGGCCAATGGCTCCCACTGCGTCGAGCTGAAACCCGGCGCCACCGTCACCATCGGCCGACCTTTCCCGAATGCGGTGGGCCTCATCCTGGACGACCATCTGCGACCTTCCCCCGTCGGCATCATCGGTCAGCTCTACCTGGGCGGTAAGGGGTTGGCCCGCGGCTACCTGAACCGTCCTGAACTGACCGCGGAGAAGTTCATTACCTGGCCCGTGACGGGCGAGCGTCTGTATCAGAGCGGAGACCTAGCCCGCTGGCTCCCTGACGGCCAGGTCGAGTGTCTGGGTCGTATCGACCATCAGGTCAAGGTGCGTGGATTCCGTGTCGAGCTCGGCGAGGTGGAGGCCGTCCTCGAATCACACCCGACGGTCACCCAGGCTTGTGTCCTGGTCCAGGATACGCACCTGGTCGGCTACGTCTGCCCTGCGTTGTCTGGCGATAGCGAGGCCGTCCTCGACTGGCTCCGTAGCTGCCTCCCTCACTACATGGTGCCCAGTGCCCTGGTGGGCCTGGCCGAGCTCCCCCGGACCCCGGTGGGCAAGGTTGACCGCAAGGCCCTGCCGCCTTTCCACTTCAACTGCTCACCGACGGACACCGACCTGTCCACCCTGTCTCCCGTCGAGTCCCAACTGCTGCAGACAGTGGCTGACTGTCTGCGCCTGGACGCGAGTGTCATTAGCCTGGACAGCACCTTTTACCAGATCGGCGGTAACTCCTTATCCGCCATCCAGGTGGTGGCCCAATGTCAGCGTCACGGTCTCCATTTGGCCATCGCCGACCTCAACCGTAACAGCACCCTCCGCCAGGTGGCTAGGGTTTGTGCAGCAGTCGACCAAATCTCGACCGTCAGCACCAGACCGGACCAGGAGGTTATCGGCTGCCCTCGTTTGACGCCTGGCCAGCTGGCCTTCTTTTCCATGCCATTCACCAACCCCAACCAGGTCGCCTTGCCTGTACTATTCAAATCTGGCCGGACCTTCCCCGAGGAGCAGTGGAGAACGGCGGTCAGGCGCATGGTTGAACTTCACCCCATGCTCCGTGGTCTCTTCCGCCGGGATGACCAAACGGGTAGGATGACCTATGGCGTTGGTGAGCGTCCACTGCACGATCACTACCGGTTTGGACTGCATCCCGTCAAAGATTTCGCCACTGTTATGAGCGAGTTACCTTCGTTACTCCTTGAGTTGAATATCGAAAGGGGTCCACTCAGCACGTTCCATGTGTTCGACCTGGATCATGAACAGTACTTTTTTCACTGCGTTCACCACCTGGCCTCGGATTACCTCTCGTACAAGGTCTTCGCCGAGGACCTGACCCGCCTGCTTCTGGACCAGCAGGTAGAACCGCCCACCGTCTCCTGCCAAGCGTGGGCCGAGTATCTGCACCAGGCAGCACAGGACCTCGACCTCGACACCCTCACTGTACCACCACCGCTCCCTGATCTTGCGGTGCGTCTGCATGGCGAAGTGGCCGTGCCTGAAAGCACTTCTGGTGGTCGGAATCCCGAATGCCTTGTCGGTCTGGACCTACCCCCGTCGACCCTAACCTTGGCCGCCAACCGCTTTGGCGCCACCCCCATTGAGCTGTTGGTCACGGCCCTACATGTGGCCTACCAGGAGGTGTTCCACTTCAACGTCATGGGTCTGGCCTTCATGACCCACGGCCGCCAGTCCGTTGGCGACGCCGCCTTCGACCTCTCCCGCACCGTAGGCTTCTTTGCCCACTACGCCCCCGTCGTTCTTGATGCGCCACGCGCGGCTGGCTTTAGAACCACCCTTCGCCACACGCAGGAGACGCTCGGGACAGGCATCGAAGACGGAGTGAAGCTGACCCTGGTGCGATACCTGCGTGACTTTACAGATCCCGCTCAACGCAAACCCTACCAAGTTGACCCGTATTTCGGGTTCAGCTACCTGGCCCCGACGGAAGCCGCTGTGCCATTTGATGGCAACCAGCCCCTATTACAGGAGCAGCCCGATGCGATGACTGAGCTGCGTGCCCACCGTGCCGATACTTCCCCTCACCCGTTCGAACTGGCCGTTACCCATAAAGGAGACAGGCTGAATTTGCTTGTGATTGGGCAGAGGAATCAGGGCATCCCCCCTATGATGCAACGCCTACTCAGCGTCTGGTCGGAAACTGTACGTCAAATGGTGGCAATTCCGGAACTGATGTAGTCCTTCTTCCCTAAATTTACCAATGCCGAAATGACTTTTCCCTTTCGTGTGCTACCATTGCCATACTAAAACTGTTATTGATTTTTACTTGTTATATTTTTGGGTTGTAGACGTCGACTGAAGGTGCCGTTAAAAGTGCTGTATACGCTGTTTCAAATGAGCTGTATAATGTGAGATAGGGATTTTATTTCGTTTGGCGACAACCGAGTGCGGTTTCTAGGGAAAATAGACTTGGAATTAACTGAGACTGCCATCGGTCGATGATTTAATCACGGGCGAGAGTGGACGGTCGGGGGTCTTCATAAGTGTAGGAAAGAGCCAGCATCCAAGGGACTGTTGGGGTTTCCAGTATCGAGGAAAACATTTATTGCGGTAACATTATTAAGAGAGGCGACTGGAGGTGTACGCTATTGAGCAATTGAGCTGCATCGTTAGCTTAATGCAACCTAGTCATGCCACTCAGTTACAATAGGGGATAGTGAATTTGAACTGAGCTGTGGCCATGAGGTAGGCGCGATTCCGAGGGCAGTTTATTGCGATACGTGCAACGGTGATTAAAGTAAGGTAAAGACTTTCGCAGTTATATTGTGGGCTTATATAGCCGGGAAATGTGTGGGGGATTGGGTCTTGCTGGGGTCTCGGTAGTTAGTCATGAAGGGTTCCTGGTACGTTTGCCCTGGCCAATCGTAGGTGTTATGAAGGCGGTGCTTGTTCCCGTGTGGCGTCGCGGTGGCTTGCAGGGTTCTACGGAACATTGGCTTTTGGATACCAACAACTATGAATATTTCTAAAAAGATGAATAGGAGATAATGGTTGAGGGATTTGAATATGGTTAAGATGATCGGTCGCTTCATGCCTACGAAGATGGTTAGGGAATTGACCAGATAGAAAAAAGGAGAAGAAGGAGGATCGGTGGTTGCATTCGTGCGCTACCATTATACAGCTACGGGGGGGGGAGGTAGTATCCGTCCCCTCGCCTGCACTTGCGTGCAGTCCTTCAGTTCGAAGGGGGACGGGAGAGGTAGGGCTTGCTCCATTTCCACCGCAATAGACTCTACAACGGTGACTGGTCGAGTTGCCAGAGTAGAAAATAAAACTCCGATCGTTGATGAATTGACATCCATAATACCGGCCGATTGCTGCCAAACTGGCTTCCAGGCCACCGTCAGCCATGACGATTGATAGTATTGATATGCAGTCTATCCACGTCAAAACAATCGTTTTCTCACTAAGGCCAAGACTACGCAACAACGATAACAGATTGAAATGGCTTCCCCATCACAGTGACAACCCCATCTAGAAAACCGTTTAGCCTAGTCAATCAATTCGGTATCCATTAACGGCTGACGTTAGTAACTTCCTTGCTGGCAATTTATGTGTACAATGGGGGACATGGTAATAATGGCGCTGCGGCGGAGTCAATTAGTGAAGAGCAAAGGGAGCAAACATAGTACAGGTGAAATAGAGTAGGGTAACAAATTTAGGTGCGCAGAGACAAGCCACATTGCCATTTAGAAATACGTTGCTGCTGCGTCATTCTTTAAGCGGCATCCTCTTTTCTACTAGTACCACGGGTGGTAGCTCAGTCGCACCACGACCGACCCACGCGGGGCGTCCTTAAGGCGAAGCTTAATCACCCCAGGGTGACCGTCACAACCGGTGCTGGTGGTATCAGCATCCTTGAGGGCGTCCAGTAGGGCGCTGCTAAGCTCGAGCTCGGCCATTCCGAGGTACTCATCAGTGTCGTTTTGCGGGTCCTCGCTCATGATTTTGATGGCAAGGGTCGGGGTAGCCGACACACGGGCCAGACGTTCGTTGGTGGCCGAAGCGGGCGCATCGGTACCAAACCACCTGGTGTTGCGACCGAGTCCGGCGCGGGCCCGCGAGAACCGCCCACCACTGCCATGGCCTTCCTTGGGTAAAAGAGTAGAGGTAGAGTCAGTGATGGTGGGCGAGGAGTCGCTTGGTGCGAGGTCCTTACTCAGTCGACTGGTACCGGTGCGTTCCTGCGGCCGGTTGGGATGGTAGACGGCATTCAGGCGGGCGCGGTTGGTGGCCTTGTGCTGATCAAAATGCGGGTTGCTCTCATGCGTGAGACAAAACACCATGGACTCCTGCCAGTGCGGATGACGGGTATGGTAGACTACCCGGGTCTGCTGCAACTGCAGCTCCCGGGCGGCATCGACCTCATCGCGGGACGGTGTAATGGAAACGACTGGTCGGGTCGTAGCGGGAGGGATACCGGGACCGGGCAGCGTCGGACAACTCGCCTCATCAGCACTGCGAAGTCCGGATCCCCCACTGATGAAGGAGCTGAATCGAGTGTACGGGAACCAACCAGAGCCCTTGCGCGCTGGGTCACTACTACCACTGGCGGAGGCTGACTGGACCACGGCGGCACTGGGTTCCGATCCAGGTTCCAGCCGGCCTCCGGTGCGTAGGTACACAACGCAGTACGGGTTCAGATGGGAGATGGTTGGGTGGCTGTCGTGTACATGTCCCCCGAAGGAAGTCGTGGATACTGTCCCGGGCCCGGCGGTCGCAGGAGAGGTTGGCGCCGACGTGTCGCTGTTGGTGTCGTCGGACCGCTGCTTGCTAGGGTCCAGGCTCATGAGGCCCTCGGCTTCAAGCACTACGACGCGAAGGGTTCCTCGGGTCTGGGCGGCGGCCAGGAGGAGCTGGTTGTATTTGCGCACCGTACTGGACGAGGTAGAGGTCGGAGCCCGGCCCATGCGCGGCAGGCGGGTCGCGGTTGACGTGTCCGCCGGGCGGCCCACACGGTACTCCTCGAGGCGGGTATTGATGCGCAGGGCTTGGCCCATGGCTGGGCTGCTGGCGGCCACCACGGCGGGGGACGCGACGGCGGCGATCATCTCCTCACAGCTCACAGCGGGCCGTTGGGGCCGCATGCGCAGGGCCGGCGGGCCATTTGCCCGTTTGGGCGATCGTTGGGGCGCCGGCAGGTCTACAGTGCGGGCGGCGGTGGTTGATTGAAGGGAAAGGTGGCGATGGCGGCGCTGGCCCGCCTGCTGGCGCACCACTTGCAGGGTACCTTCCGACGATCGCCGAGGCGGGACGATTTCGCCGTCGGCGGGCAGCGAGTCGATGCGGGGCGGGATGCGGTAACTCACCCCATCGCTCACGTCGGTATGGAATTCCGGAGCGGAGTGGTGACGCAGGTGACGCGCCATAGCTTCATCGTCGGTAGCATCGTCACTGTCGCCTTCCTTACAGCCTGGGGAAGCCGTGGGAGGGGGAATCAAGCTGTCTTCCGCTGCCTTGGACTCATCCAAGCGGGCCTCGTTGGTGGTCAGCAGCGCGCCGGACGGTATGTCTGGCAACCAGTCCTGGTGACTGGTGGCGGAGACGAACGAGTCGTCATTCAGCTCGGACGCCATCGACACGGCGGACAGGGGGCGAGGACGGACGGCGCCAGTTGGGGTAAGATTGGCGGTGTTAGTGGTCGCAGAGCTGGGGGTTGTCGCGGCACGACCCATTGGATCCCCACCTTCGACAGTCCCCTCAGTGGAGGTGCGCAGATCAAAGAAGGACATGATGACACTGCGGCGGTTACGCTCTTTGGCAGCGGCGGTCGTGGCGGCTGGGGCCTTCTGGGTGCGGGCGCGGCCGCGCACGGTCCAGGTCGGCAAACCGAGGAGGGGACTGCGGGACGACGCAGACACCGTTGACGCCATTGAGGGTCGAGAAGCGGCGGAGGTGAGGGGCAGCCCGCCGTCCTCGGCCACCACCTTGGTGGTGATGCAGGTTGGGGTGGTGGTAGTCATGTAGTGGACAGAGGTGCGGTTTGGGGCCGTGGGGTCAGTCGCCCGTACGCTGGCTCGGCTGGCTGACAGTGGTGGGGACCGTGACCCTTTGGCGGCCGACGATGTGCGACGGCGGAGAGTGGACCGCCGGCCGATCACGGACTGTCGCAATTTACGCTTGGCCTGGGCCTCAAGGCGGTAGTGCACCTGGCAGGTGGCCGAGATATCGGCCATCCACTTGCGGGCCAGTGAGCGGTCGGGGGCCTCCAACAAGAGGGTCTCGCCGGAGTTGACATGGACCAATTCAAAGAAGCACGCAGGTTCAGTCATGAAGGGCTTCGGTTCCACTGGACGCACCATGATCTCGTTGGTAGACCAGGGCTGAGGTGATGTGGCGGTACATGGGCGACAGATAAATGTGAAGGGGTTAATTGGGGTTGGAAAATGAGTAGGCACGACGTGGTGGGCGGGAAAATGCAATGCCAGGTGAACAGGGCCGACGAGTTGTGGCAGGGAAAGCCCACGGGTTCACCCCACGACCTTGGGCGCTGAGGTTCAATACTAGGGGTTCTAAAGAGCAAGGAGGTTTCCATTTAGAAACCGAATATTCCGCGCTCTCATTCTATACGCCAGCGCCAAGCCCTTGGCATCACGCTGCTGGATAGTTTCACTACCGTACCGGCCACCGGTGGAGTTGAAGGGCCAGGGGGTAAAAAAAAACAATATATGGACGGCGGACCACCAAGAGTGACGAGGTGAGACGGATCCGACGGTCAGCCCTGCCCCGTTTTGCTTTCGACAACTTACCTTACGGTACAACTCCTTCTTGCCGCGCGATAGGGCACTGCGCTGGGCCTTGACGAGCAAAATGACGTCATTGAACAGGTGGAAATTCAATTTGCGACCCCCACGCCACTTGGTGACGGTCCCTTCAATGACAAAGTGCCGCTTCCCGAGCAAAGGGTGTTCGGCGGTGGGGTCCCACACGTAGTTGGCGGTGTCAGGAGCGGCAGTGAAATCGACCGTGTCGGCCATCTCCCGGCACTTGTCAAGGTCCTCGCGGTATCTGGTGAGCTCGTTGGCCTTTTCGGTCACCCCACACATCATGTCGGCGGCCAGGCGGAGCTGGAAATGGTCCGGGTGGTCCGGTCCTGTATAGTGTAGGATGTTCTTGAGCAGGAGGGGGTACCTGCTGATACGCTGGATAGGCTGCAGGAGGAAGCTGAAGAGCGGCAAGCGCCCACACCGTGGATTTTCGGCCGCGGTGGCCAAGACCCTGGCCATACGCTCGTCCATCTGGGGTTTCGTGGTGAGCAGCTTCGTGGCCTTGCTGTGGTTGGCATTGTACTCTGCATAGCAATCGAATGCCCCGGCTAGGCTCATGAATATCTCGCCAATCAGCATGGGGGACCCCGTGGTGAACTCTTCCTCCAGCTGAGCCTCGAGGATGCTAACCAGTTGGGCGCTGCAAGTCATCAGGGCCTCGAGGTTACAGAAGAGGGTGGTCATCTCGGACCTATTCAAAATGGAGCGGAGCGGGAGGTAGAAGACCTGCGTTGGATAAGGGAGGAGTGGGAAGGGGGGTGGTTTTACGTGGAGTTCGGAAGGGTTAGACGATGAGGTACACATTATGCTGATCTGTGCAGGTGGGAGAGGGGAGGGAGGGAGGGGGTCTGCCTGGCCATCCAGAGTACCCCGAATCATATTGGTAGGGTCTACAATCACTCGGGGAGTGATAATACGGGGTAGGCCTTACCTCAAGGACCACGTTTAGATTATCCAGGTACTTGCGCTCCGTGTCTAGAAGTTCTCGGACGGCGCTCTCCCGAGCATTAGCGCGTCGGACGTTGCTGGATTGGCGGGTGAGCTCGGGATCAGGACTGTCGGCGGCGGCGACGGAGGACAGGGTCGGGCCGATGGTCTCGTGACTGGTGGACCGCTTAAGCACGGGCGCCATGGGTAGACCCTGGGAGTTGACGGGGTCGTGGTGCACGTTGCTGACCGAACGGGTCCGACTGGCGGCGGTCGGGGACTGGGCGCGGATGATCAAGTCCCGGTCGAGGGAGGTGGGTTCCGGGTGGACAGGCTGGTCCATAAATGACTCGTCCATGATGGACAGTAACGTGTCGGCGACAGACCCGTCGGGTAGGTCAGGGGCGGAGAAGGTCGAGTCGTCGGTGCTGGCATACCCCACTGACGAGCGACGCTCGTACTCGCTACGGTAGGGCCGTTCGGAATACAAGCTGGATGGTGGGTCTAGAAACAGGCGGTTGGCGGTAGTGGCGGCGGGCCGAGGCGGGGCCACCGGGCGCATTGTAGAGAGGGGCCGCGGTGGTGGGACGGGCCGCGTGGGCCGCGGGGAGGCCGGCGGGGTCAAGGCCGCAGGTTGGGTGCGTGGGGAGGTACGGGTCCGGGAGGACGGGGCGGTGCGGACGTGGGTAATCACCCCGGAGGTGGAGAGGTCACTGGTCGACGACATGGCCGAGGTGGGTGAAAATAGGCTGTCAAAGTCGTAGTGTAACGAGCCGGCAGAGTGGGACCACGGTAAGGTACCAGGCGTGGCCCCGAAGGCGTATACCTCGACGGACGAGGAGGTGGAGTCACGCGGGGTACGTGGGAAGGTAGATGCGCTGCCCGTTTTGATGAGTAGTTGTGTACCGAGGCAGGGTGGACTGGATTCCTGCCGCCGGGCGGTGTCGGTGACCTGCGTCCACATGGGGTTGAATAAAAAAAAATAAGCGACAAAGTAAGGTAAACGCAGCTAAAGAGGGGAGACGAAGGCTAAAGGGTCAACCTTGATACTCAAAGGGGAGGGAGTGTAGTGAAAGGTTCGACCGGGAATCGCGCAAGGGAGGAGACGGGCAAAGGAGAATGAGGTAAGAGGAGGAGGGGTCGATTCCTGCCGCTAAGGGAGTGAGTGGGCTCTATTGGGCAGAGAAGGCACGTCGCGGGGCTTGAATCCTCTCAGTGGATAACAGCAGTTGAGCCGGGTCGCAAGGGGCCGGGAGTGAACAATATGCCTGGACGGTGGTTGGCTAGCGTTGTGGCTGAGTTGATGGCGGCGGGAGGGACGAAGTTGGTTGAGAAAAATAATTATAAGGATCCGGGACCACGGTAGTAATGAACAAAAGAGTTAGTCGTTGTATCCGTACTTGTAGTAATCAAAGGCAGATGGCCCGGTATCACCCTGCAAGCACGGTTGCCTAACCACTGGGACGGTGGCGAGGATCAAGAGGGAGGGAGATGTGGGCAGATCATGGCCTTATTGGACAGACTGTTGCGTCAGAGAGGGCCAGGGGAGGGGGAGGAGGAGAAAGGGTGGACCCTGCGTCGCAGCGGTGCCGAAGGGTATCAAGGAGTTGGAAAAGCCAAGCTCTCGGGCGTGGCAGGCTACTCAGAATCCATCGGACCCCCCCTCCCCTCTTCCCCACCGAAACCAACCTGCTGGAACTCCTCCTGCGATATCACCTTCCCTGTGAGACCAGGCTTCAGCTGAAACCGCTGCAAAGGGTCGAAGGTAGGTTCGGGAGACTCCGACCGTCTGCTGTGCGGCACCGCTCATGTTGCCCCTCCCCCTTAACAGTCGGGCGCGTTCTAAGGAAGGCAACGTGCGTCGCCGAGACCTCACTGTCCACGAGCGCCGTCCGGTGCGGCTCCCTCGCGTGCAGATGAGCCGGTTGACTTACCTCGTGGCGGAAATGGCTGAGCGGAGCCGGACGGTACGGAATGAGAAGCACAAGGGCACAGGTAATCGGCTCGGAACGAGACTCGACAACGAAGTAGGGGACGTGACTTAAATAAGTAAAAAGGCCTAGGCGCGTGTGTCACGACAGGGTCTATGTGCAACCGTATAGGAGAGGGCGACGATTAGATTAGGTTCGGAACCGACTGGGCGGTAGGTTAAAAGGCGGTGTACGGCCGAGAAGGACGGAGGAGTCGGGTCGGATAGTCGGGGGGAATGTATGCAGGCGTGGGATGACGGTTGTTATGTAGGGTATATGCACTGGTGAGCGATAGCAATAGACTAGATATGAAGCCACAGAAGGAAGTAGAATCGGGTCGGGTCAGCGTGCAAACGTTGAGCCTATACTGAAGGCGTGGAATGAAAGGGTGGGGCTGTGATAGAGGACTGGAGCGTAGCAACCAAGTGCATCTAAAAGGGGAAGGTGACGACAGGGGCGGGGACAGGGAAACCAGGGATTTATAAATACACGGCTGTTGACTGAGGACGGTAGGATACGTGACACTGGTGGAGGAGAGGGCGTGGGGAGGTGGGGTGGAAGGGCAAGGGCGGACCAGTGGCCAGGAGGGAGTGCATGATTGGGGTTATAAATGGAGCTGGGCAACCGCATCCAAAAAAAAGGGGGGGGAGTGGGGCGGGACGACGGCGATTGTGGCGAACAAGGTTGGTTGGTTGGTGGAGATCGTAGAAGGGAGATTTAGGGCCCCGTTGACGATACGGGGGGTTGGGCAGCCTGCTGAGGCCGGCGAGACGTGGGCCAAGTGGAACTATACTGGCGGTTGTAGGGTCTCATCCTTACCTCTTGGAAACCCCCTACTTTCCCCTCTGCCAGGCCGTAGGGCTATAGCGTGGCCCTGGCGGGGGTACACAGTGTCGAGTAAATTACCGCTTCAGCACACGCCGGAGGACGACTTTGAGGTATCGCCGGTGGGATGGCACTGGACTGCTGGTCGGGCAGTGGAGCCGGTGGGGTGGCGGGCAAAACGTCAATGACGCAGTCAGTGATCATACAAAAGCTGCGCACTGACGTGAAGAGGCAAGCCGAATGACGGGCCTGTTAGGCCACGGATATGGGCGGTGGGCAGATGCACACATGCTGGGAACCCGGAAGTGACGACAGTCCGCACTTAACCAAACATCCCGGTAGTCCAGCGATGCTAGGGACGCACCACTTAGGGGACGGGACTTTGGGAGAGTGCCAGTGGGAAAAAGGACGGTGGTTGGGTGGCCAGCCCCACCTCCCCAGGACCAGGGCAGGCGGTTGTGGGGCCGCCGGTATGGCCGGCATTGCACAGAGCAGTAAAGGTGGCGAGTAGCCCGATCGAGAGAGGCCGGCCCAAGGCGGCTTTTGCGAAACCGTCCTATTGACACGCCACGAAACGACGGTCGGCCAAGCGAGGGGCCAGCACGTATATTTTACGCACATGCGAACACGCCGGCAGCCAATCATGGTGCGCCCGACCCCCCCCCCTTCCCCCCAGAACAATAGCCAGCCACCGGGCATGCCAAATAAAGCGTCTGCCACCACTTGTCCCAGCAGAATGGGTGGTACACTACCTACCTAGGCGAGTCCGAAATTAAACCTCGTGGGCGGGGGCGTATATTGGCGCCCAATGGCGGAGTGGCCGGGCAGCGATGTCGGGGCGTTAAAAATAGCCGTTGACCCGGTGGCAGGAAGTCAGGGATCTACAATCCAGAGGAGGCAGGGCTGGCAGGCGAGTGTGTGGGTCGCGTAGGCTGACGAATGATGTGGCTGTTGGGGGACAACAGCGGAGTTATAAATAGTGGGCCGCTGCAGGCTTCCCGGGGAGACGGTAATTATTACCCTCAGTTGGACGTGGGGCAGGGCCTGGGCTCCGACGGCCGCCCACGCCTGGACTGAGTAAACTCCAGAGGCATCAAGTCAAGCTTGGCCAAGGCCCTTTGCTATCAAAGGCTCAATAAACACGGCCGGATCGGGGCCGCCTCCTCCCATTTACCACAACCTTAATAGCACCATGGTTCTGTAGGGTCGCCCGAGTTGCCGGTTCGGGAACCCCACTTGATCAGTGTCGGCCTCCCAGGTGTCAATCCGAGGGTAGGGCTGGTTCATCATTAGATTAATCGGATCTAGGCCCCTCCCCCTCCCGGTAGTCACAGCCAGCACCCTCTGAAACATTGTGTGCCCTGGCCGTCGGCACGAGGGTGGTGCTGGGCTGCTGGCCGGGATAGAGCAGAGGAAGTCGGCCAGGGGCCCAGTGACGGAAGAAGAAGCGGGTGTTACTTGTCTACCTTGCCCACGCCAGCTGGTAACACAAGCGGTGCTGAATAAGTGCGTGCGCGGGCCCCTGTGTAAATATAGAAGGTGGTCGACATGCCCAAGGGGCCACTAGGGTAGAGTTTGGCTTCCCACTCACCTAGCGCGAAGGGCCTTGTGAGGACATCGTACGGCCGCCCCTTCAGCGATGGGTGGCCGGCTACGCACCGAGACTAATTGTCTACCAGCATTGGAATCGATCTGTGCTGCGTACCAGTGTTACCACTGACTGTCGCTCACTACCGGGCAGGTCCCAGCAACCGCAAACTCATCTGGCGGGACTCTATCTGAGCATCCATATGTCTGCACCCGTCTGTTTACCTGGCACCTTGTAACCGAGCCCACGCCAATACGAACTCCCGGCGATTTGGGCCACCGGCAACCGAGGCCTATAGAACTAGCCCTAGTCTCCATCCAGGGTTATGTTTACCACCGTGCCATGAGCCTGGTTCGTGTGGCGGTCCATCCCCTCCCCAATTTGCTAGCCCGCGAGTCCTAGCGTACTCGTCGCCGTGTCATTAGCAAGGCATGTGGACCCACTACATCCTCCGTGTGGAGCGGTTTCGCATGCATCCGTTGGCTCGCTTCTTCTCTTGCGCTTCACCGGCCATTTCAGCCGCTGGGTTCTGCATAACGGTCTACCGGCCAGGCTGATCCGATTTCCTTCTCTTCTGGTCACTTGGGTAAATGGTCGCACACCTGACAACTTTAAAGGTGGTGCCATCACCACTCGCCCAAGGCCATTCCATCCCGAACTTGGCCATCCTCCCGCCTCCCCGTTTTACAGTGGTGTTTCGAGCACGCGACCGGCGGCTAATCTAAAATTAGAATCGCATCGCCGTGGGAAATAATTCTATTCTTGGCATTGGTAGACGCACTGTTTGCACCTCCCCACCTGGTCCGGTGACAGGCACACCGATTAGCCCGGCTAAGATCGGACGCCGTTCCAAGTTCAAGGCTGGATGGGGTGCCCTAGTTGGCGTTAAGCTACGAGGCAACATGGCTTGGGGCCCTCGCACTTGTTTTTTTTTCATGTGGGATTGAATCATTACTCCGGGGGGGGGACTAGGCTCAGGTCCGACAGACCTTGACTGCCAGTTCTCACCCTACATTCCTCTGTCGTTACAGACTATTTATTTATTTATTTTCGACACCTTTAGTTGCCGTCCGTCGCCACCCTTGATCAGTATTCAGAACTTACACACCAAATCTTCACAGGCCTTATTTATCTGTGTTTACCAGCCAAACAACACCCCAGGCCGCACCGCATTCCTAGGGGGGGGGGGGTGAGTCGGCGCGTGCCGGCCACGCATCGCAACCCACCCGGTGGACTGCAGCCTATCGCTACCATTGGTGCGAAGACTCGTATTGCTGCCAAAGGTCAAACGGAACAGACTAGCAAAGTTCAGTTCCTCCTACTCCAATGTACCCACCCCTGCCCTCAACTCGGCCCGCTTTTTCTGGTTGCTAATTTTAGCACGTCAAACCGTCTTGTTGGTTCACTATGGTCTCGACCTGAAACTACCTTAGAGTGTCAAGCCTGCAACGGGGGGCGTCGTGAATGCCTTGTTGCAGACACCGAGCAGTAGGTACTGGGCCGACGAAAATAATCTCTCAGTAGACTCAAGACCTGGCTGGGTGGTTCCTTTAATCTTTTAGCCCTGGAATGATGTATTTAGCGGGCTGCTGTAGACCTGGCCTGCTCTGAGCTGGAGTGATCAGTGTACTAGTCACTGTAGCTTATACTTTCAGTTGTTCAGCACGGCTCTACAGGCCCAGACTCTATCCGTGTAACGCAGTTCCCTCCCGAAGCCTCGCGCTGCCCCTACCAGTGCGGGCTCCGTCATCAGCACCACTTCTGATCGTCACAGACTCATTCACGCTCCGCTCGGCTCGTTACCGTCTCCTCATCCGGCCCCATCCATTCCGTCGTACCCTTCCCCATCAAAGCTTGCCCCTCCCCCCTCCTCCTTGTCATCCTCATTCCCCTCCTCGATTCACTCCGTCCATCTCCCATTTTTCTTTCTGGTCTTCACGGTCCCTCCTCCGCTCCCCACCATGCGCCATCTCCCGTCCCTCATCCTGGCGCTATGCTGTGCCCTGGCTAGCGTCGCGGCGTACACCATCCGCATGAAGCCCTACCAGCGGGAGTGCTACGTTGAGACCCTCACGAAGGACGCTTACTACACCATCTCGTACGAGATGGCCAACAATGACCTGATTGATTTCACGGTAGGTATCCAATGTCAATTTTCTGACTCCATTCCCGCATGGATCTGTTAGACTCCAACCCCGCCAGGGAATAGATGGCACGCTTGGCATAGCGATCTTCGACAACTGAAGGGGCCAGCACCTAACCCCCCCTCTTTCACTCTCTGTCTCTTTCAAACCATTGCCCTACCCCGCGTCCTCTCCACTTCCCTCATCCCTCGCTAGGTATCCGGGCCTGGTGGTCGGCACGTCACCACGATCCTGCAGCAGGACAGCGGGAACTACGACATGCCGGAGAACATTGAGGCGGGCGAGTACGAGTATTGCTTTATCAATCCGGCCAGCTCGGCGACCGACAAGATTCTGTACTTCCATGCCCACGGCCTGGACCCGAATGAGCTCATGCCTGTCGAGGAAAAGGCCACCCCGCTCGAGAAGGAGGTTATCCACCTGTCTCAGTCGATCGAGCTCATCGTTGACCACCTGGAGTACATGACCGGTCGTGAGCAGGATCACCGTAACAGTAAGTCGACGGCGGTGTGTGTGTGGTTTACTCCTGGTTGATTGACATAGCCGATGTTGGGACCGCCTAATTAATTCCCTCTATCACTTCCAGCATTGACTGATCCGCCTATTAATCCGCTCTCCCCCTTCCCGCTCGCCCTCCCTATTTTGACCATGACCACTGCGAAGCCGCCGAGAGTACCAATTCCCGCGTTAAGTGGTGGTCCGCCACCCAAATTGTCGTGGTGTGTGCCGCCTGCGCTTGGCAGATCTGGTACCTCAAGTCGTTCTTCGAGGTCAAGCGTATCGTGTAGGGGAGACCCATCGGTCTCTAGCTTACTACTCAGGGTTCGCCGAGCAATTGATTCATACCCGGTCGATCCATGGGGGGATTAAGTCTGTCGTGCGGGTGAAGTGCTTGTCCGCAGGGCTGTTTAGTCATGTTTGTCTAGCCCATGCTTTTCATTAAAATAACCAGAAACTCATTGGCAATCCATGACGGGGTATTAGTCCTGATGCTTGCGAGGGTAGGATTACCCCTTTACCTCGACCTTTGCCTTCTATTTGCAGGGGGGGGGGCACGCCAGGCAATGTTGAACTCCTATGCAATTGCCTCAGTCCGTGCAGCCTGTACAAGGTCAGACGGTACCCTTGCGATCACCTTGCACTACGTGTACGACTGCGGTTGTAGTAGACCCTATGCGCCCCGTTTAATCCAGGGTAGAAATTCTGGCCGCTTGGATTTGGCCTGGGTAAGTTGCCTTGGCGTTTACAGCGCCACGGGATCTGCTGAGAGGTAACACCTGCCAGCGCTTGGGGAAGAAATAATTGGTCAGTTGTTCACCGTCGCGCCTCGCACGCGAACAGTGCTGCTCCCCATGATCGTGGCAATACGGGTCTCCCCCCCCTGGAGGGCAGCACACGCGCCTACCCCGCCGGATTACATACTGTCGGTGTAAGGGGTGACTTGGATTCTCCTTATCCCATTGAGTCTATCTCTCCCCCGACTCCAAAGCGGGAAAGGAGGCGGACCGGTGGCATTGAACCCAGGTACTTGGAAAAAGGCAGTAATGAACACATGCGATATAGCCATACCCAAACCGGATTTTCCCCCGCGCGGGGGCCATCTCGATTGCCAATACCAACCTAAGGTGTCGAAATGCACGGGACATCCAAACGTCAAAATTTGGCCCAACATGTATTTATTTAGACATGGCTCAGGCCTTTCTTTACTCTCCTTTTCCAGTATTGAATACCACACATACACATGCCCCTAACCGCCTACGCTGCCAAGGCTGAACCGCTGACCAGGCGTCCCTCACTATTTACCTGCAGCCCAGTCTACATGGGCAGGTCTCCCCAAATGGTAGATGGCGCAATCCTGGCCTTTCACCGCCACCTCCCAACCCTCCAGGGCCTCTGGCGTGCGCAGATAGTTAGTTTTGCCTGCCTCTCCATTCCCTGACCTTCGTGTTCGGCCACGTCCTATTTAACCACCCTAGATATCGCCGCGGCTGCCGGTGATTTGTAACGGCCCTCGCCCCAATTGACGCTGTACACTAGCTGCCCCCGCCGTCGGCATTCCATTGCCCATTCCCCTTCCCTCCGCCCATTTGGCCAAACCTGACCGTGGTAAGAGAGAGCCCGTCGTGCGAATCCCTTCGACACCATAGCCGGGCACCAGTCCTGGCCCTCTACTGTCCTCTTGAAGGTAGTTGTGTCCCGCCCACAGCGTACAGGTGGCGGTAGAGCTCAACGGCTGTCATACAACTTGGACATTCCTAAGACAGACTGGTCTCTCTTTACCCCCCCCCCTCCCACCACCTACATTAACCACCACCGTAGGTTTGAGTTCAGCTCCGTGGTTAAACCAGCCTGGTTCCACCTGCCTTCTGCACCTCGACATTCCTGAACGGCCGTAGCCTGGAACCGGCGATATCCAGGGAGGTGGCCTTCTAAATCCCATACCACCACTTGCGGGCTGGCACGCACGTCCCGCGAACCCTTCAGAACCCAAGGCTCCGGTTTCACCTGCCTCACACCTTCGTCTCGCCCCGCCTTCCAGTAACGCTCGGTCTCTCTCTCTCGTATTGGTCTTATTGGTAGACAAACCAGTGGACTGCTAACCGACCATTTGGTTCCGCCCCTCCCGCCGTCACTCTCACCGGTCCGCCTATTCCCACCTTCTCCTCTACGCCCGCCCCTCTCGCCGTCTTGCCCATTTCAGTACGGCCTTCTTCCGCCCGCCTCTTCTCCCTTACCCACTTCCGTTGCCGGCGTTGCATCTCCACCGCTAGCGGTATTACTCATTTCATTCGTACGACGTCACCGATGCAGCTTAAAACGGACCACTCCGCCGCAGGAGCTGTCGAGCCAACACCAGTGGCCACCTCGGCCGACGTGGCGCCACCGAATTACACACTGTTCCCACTCCCAAACTACCGCATCACCCCACCGGTCATTGCCCCCACCACGCCGTCACCCCGTACCGAACTGCTAGCCGGTGGGGTGGCCCACAGCACGACCCAAGCCCGCCGCACCCGGGGCCAATCGGCCGCCTCCACCCTGACCAGTGGTGGGGCCCCGCGTGGACCTTTGTACTCATGGCTGGCGCCCGAGACCGACCCCCACCTACCCAGCGCAACGTCGGCCACCCCAAACTACCCGTTTCCGACCCCGGGACGACCGGAGCCCCGCCCGGCCTCCACCCGGGAGCGGGCGGAAAGTGCGGCGGCAGCAGCTGGTGGTGGCGGTGGTGCTGTCCCGGCGATTGCTTCACCGAGTGTAACCGACGGGGACCGCCTCGGACACGGGCCCGAGCGGTCAGCCCCGCTGGGCCGTGGACTCATGACGAAGCTCGACTATGAGATTGTGGATTATTCCAGCTATAATGCCGAGTTCTACCCGCACTACATCAAGGTGAACCAACCAACAGCTGGTAGGTCGCGGTGGTCATCCCTGGTGGGGGACCAGCACCAGTACCTCACATTGAAATTGGACCGGCCCAGCTTGTTGCAGTGCGTGACGTTTGGCAAATTCTCCCGTAACCACATTTGTAACCTCAAGGAGTTTCGGATCCTAGCTGCCGCCACAGAGAACCACTGGGTGGAGATTTTACTGTCGGGACTCCGCAATGACAGCGAGCCCGAGACATTCACAGTACGCAACACCCTGCACCACGGCACCGTCCCGTTCCCGGTCCTTTGGATCAAGGTCATCCCGCTCATGGCCTACGAGCACAAGTTCAACTTCACCATCTGGTACCTCGAACTCCGCGGCAGCCAGGACCCGGCCGTGGTCCAGCCGTTGTTAACCCAATACCAGCGGTACTGTGAACGTACCGCCCTTCGGCTCTGTCTAAAGGCCATCCACCAGTATAACCCGGACCACTACGATCCACGCGCCGTTTTGGGCCCCGTACGGGGGTCGGACCCACTGACGGTCCAGCTTGAGGACCCCTTAGTGACCGACCTCCGCGGCGCTGTGACTACCGGCCGCTTCGACCGTGTCGAGGCCCTGCTTGCCCGGGCGCAGACGGCCGACTTCCTCCACGACTACATCCGGCGCTGCCCCTACACGGCCGACTGGGCCCCCGTAGCGGTGCGACCCGACGAAATCCGGCCCGAGGGACGCGGGGCCCACCAGGTGTGCGTGGACGAGGCCGGCGAGGCCCTGTACCTGTTTGGCGGGTGGTCCGGGACCAGTAGCCTGAGCGACTTTTGGCGCTTCGACCTCCGCACGTCGCGGTGGGAACTTCTCAGCCCCGACACGGCCCAGCAAGGCGGCCCTGGGCCGCGGCACTACCACAGCATGTGCTTCGATCCGCACACCCGAACCCTGTTTGTCCTCGGTCGCTACGTCGATCCGGAGCACCGCACGCGGGCCACCCTTGAGAACGACTTTTACGCCTACCATCTCGACTCCCCCGCTCCGTTCTGGGAGCGGCTCTCGGCTAATACTGAACTGGACGGTGGACCCCGCCTTTCGTTCGATTTTGAACTGAGCGTCGACCCCACACCCGGCGCCGGCGCCCTGTACGCTTTCGGCGGCCGGACCATCGGCGCCGACGCGTACGAGTGCGTCTACTCGGGCCTCTACAGGTACCATCTAGCCACCCGGACCTGGACCGTCTTGCGCCCGGACGCCCTCCCAAGCGAAACGGACATTGCCCTACGCGCCCGCCTCGAACGCTCGATGCTGTTCCATACGGGACGGCGCCAGCTCCTCATCGTGTCGGCCCAGCGCGACGCCACGACCAGCAGCGAATTCAGCGTCTATGATATCGCATCCGACACCGTGTTTGAGAAGGCCACGCCCTCCCCGGCCACGGCCATTGTATACGATAAGCGGTACACCCATCGCGCGAGCTACGATGAGGACCGGGATGAGGTGTACGTATTCACCGGGCGGACTTTTAACCAGGCGGCTAAGAGTCACGGTCACGATGGCGGCGAGGCCGTGAGCACCCTGTGGTGCTATCACGTGCCAACCGAACGATGGTCCCGGATTTACACCGCCCATGCCCGGTCCGGCTGCAGTGATGAGGGTAGTGGGGGTGGTGGAGGACAGACCGATCCTACGTCACTGGCGTCCTCGGTCGGTGCTTCCGCCACGACCGCCACGGGCTGGAGCAGTACCCGTCCCCCGCCATCGGCGGCCACGGTGCTCGGTACGTCGGCCGTTCCGGCACCCAGCACCGCCACCGCCGCTTCCTGCTCAACGCCGGCAGCCCTCGCCCTCCCTGTGACTGCCAGCCCCCGCCTGGCCCTCGGGGTGATATACCCGCGCTGCGTTTTTTACCTCAACTCCGTTGCCAGCCCCGATCGAACCGCCGCCAACCCCAGCGGGGCGTCGGAACCCCCTTGCCACGCCTCGGCGACGGCTAGTCCCTTCCCACTGACACCGGCCGGGCCCACCCGATCGAAAGCGGGGACCCGGGGCAACGGCCTTAGGGCGACAACGGCCCGGGCGACCGCCGACCCTGCCAACGGTGCGGCCGGTCAACACGGTCCGACGCCCCCTGGTCCGGAGGCCCGAATTGCCCACCAGTTTGTGTACCACCAGCGGACACGCACGCACTATCTCTTTGGCGGCGCATCCTTCTCCCGCCACGTCGGCGACGGGTACCTAGGACCGGGTACTGACCCACCCGTCTCGAGCACTGATCACACACCCCCCGCGGTCGCCTCGCACGTCTACTCGTTCCAGTCCGCCGGCGGCGGCCGATCGGCGACCTCTTTTAGTACCCACAGCGGCCACCACATGGACGGGGCCCACGCGACGGCCACTACCGCTACCTGCCACCCAGGTAACCGACTCAACGATTTTTGGCGGCTCGAGCTGCGACAGCCCACCGCGGACGATGTGGTCCGGCGCATGCAGTTCCTTGTACGCTGCCAAATCTACTTAGAAATGTGCCTCGCCGCCCACCGGGCCCCGGACTCCGCACCCTCCCAGGCCTGCGGTGGTCTCGTTGGCGGCCACACCACGAGCGAGATGGCCGTGGACACTGATCAGAGGACCGCTGGGGGTGCCCTCGCCCCGCACCCACAAACCACCGTCCGCGCCCTCAAGTACCTCCAAACCGAGCTGGCCGACCTGGTCGACCCGAATGATCCGGCCCAGGTCGAACGCCTTCACCGGCTACCACTGGCCCTCTTGGACGGTTGGCCCCGCGACCCACCCACCCAGGACCAGCTCGTGTATCATACCCGGCGGCTTCTGTTTGACGACCTCATGGCCTTCCTACCCGAAGGCGTTAAGCAGCCCGAGAGTAACCTCATGGATATGGTCGTGCCCTGGTTGGAGGCCCGGCCCGGGACGGTGGCCGAAGTGTGAAGAGGACGGCAGGGAGGCGTGATCGGGCGGTGCGCGGAATACGTATTGCGTAGCGGGCTCCGGAACGTATAGCAGCTTGTGATCCTGGGCCCCGGGGGGTTCCTTATCTACTATGGCATAGCCGTGTATACCACTGATTCTCTCCGATTGACACTAGATGCGAAATTTGTAATAAACGTTGGATTTTGTGAGCTCGCCCGCCCTCAATCTACTTAGGATATTGTCAACATCTTCTGCTTCCCCCCAAAACGGTGCGCTCGGTGTCGATTCACGATGTTGCCCTGATCGCCTCCCAGCGTAGGGTTATATAGTGTACAGCTTATGTAACCCCGCGTCCGAAAAGCGCACCGTCCTAACATGAGCTTATGGGCTGCGTCGGGGTGTGAAAGTAAATACCTCAAGTCAAACTTATGCCTCGGCGGTCACACGAGCGTCATGGCTTCCAGCTCTATACCATCTTCCCCCCTCACCACTATATCAGTAACTATGTCGGCTTCCTTCTGGCGCTTTAGCCCCGCTCTTCCAAAAAAAGATACTCCCCCGTGTACCCGTTTAGAGCGCCCATTCCTCCCGTCCTCCAATACACCGACCTGAGCGCATTGCTCAGTTCCTCCGCATGTCCACGACTCCTCCTGCCCTACATCTCCTTGTTGCCGGTCAACCATATTTTCTCACTACGCTCTTCTCGATCAAAGGCCACACAGACCCATCGGCCCACCACGGAACCTGGTTTCACATCCCGTAGTCTGATTACGAACATTTCACACCGATACCGTTCCACCTTGAGCCATTTCCTTTTTTTGAAGGGGTGGGGCCAGTGCACCTTAGACACCATGTCCACGCCCAGTCCCATCAAATCTCCGCTGTCGACCCGGGTAGCCCCATGGTCCCCGAACCATCGCGTGTCGGGGACCAACGTACAGGGAATCCAGAGCCGCATTGCGCACGCTCAGAGCCATGACCAGCAGGCGCGGGTGCGGGCCAACCGGTACCTTCATAGCCACATTATTCCTCGTATCCAGCGCGAACAGGATACCGCCCACAAAGGGATCAACGAAGCCACGCGGAGCCGGGCCGGCGAAACGGTGGTGCCTCCGATGGCCAGCCAAGGTGGGACCATCCTCGCTCGAGCGTACCAGTCCCGTAACAACGAACTCGGTGCCCTCGTCAAGAACTGTCTGGAAGAATGCCAAAATATCCGCGAGACCCGTAACAAACAACGCGCCGCCGAGGCCGCCCGAAAGGCACAGATTGAGGAGACCCGCGCACAGGTCGCCCAGGATGCCCGTCGGAATGAAGCCCGTATCGTCGAGGCCCGTCAGGAGGCCGAGTTAGCCGCCACCCGAGAGGCGGCCGCAGCCACGGTGCGAAAGGCTAACGCCGCCAAGTTGGAGGCGGAGCGGAAAGCGGGTCTCCCGAACTTGCCAGCCGTCATCATGCCTGATAGTGCGCAGGCCGACTTTGCTAAATACCAACGCATCATCCAGGTGAGTCGTTCGTGGGTGGTGTGAATTTCGAGACCCAATTGACTAGGCGAATGGGTCTTGGGTTATATCTATACGTGTTATCGCCCTTGGCCAAGCCGGGCACCTCGTAGCCCCGAATGGCCCGATCGTATCCGCCAATCTAATCGCCCTCCTCCCCACCCTATCCCATGTACGCACATAGGAAATGAAATCCGACGTCGTGCCGGCCGTCCGGGCCAACCCTGCCTTGAAGAAGGCGGCTTTCGACGCCCGCCGGGCCATCATGCTTCGGGTGGGCCAGCTGGTAAACACACGGGCCTCGATTATCGACAAGGCCACCGCGATTGATGCGGCCATCAAGACTACGCAGAACTATGGTGAGGCCCTGTACCGGTGGGCCCTCAACAACACCGCTAAGGCCGTAGCCGGGCAGGCCGAGGTCGAGGTGTCCGTCCGGTCCGCCACGGCCTACCCAATCGCCCACGTCTGCGTCCTGCTCTGCCAGAACCATCCGATCTTTGCCGACATTCTCCTCGCCCGGCTGGCCAAACGGTGCCCTTACATCGTGCCCCGGTTCGTCCTTCCACAGCCCGGCCAATCCCGCCCCGAGTACCTCAAGAGCCTCCGGTACAAAAAGACCAACACCCAGACACCTGAGGCCGACGAACAGTACTACAGCCGTATGAGCGGACTGGTGGCCCTGTACGCCGCCTTGACCCAGACCATCCCTCTCGGTAAGTTGGCCAATGACAGCCGCCAATGCTAACCCCGGCCCCACCCCCATCTCTCCCGGATAGGTAGCATGGATTAGCGAGTAGTTTGTGTTGGTCCCCGGATGGTTTTGACTAACAACACCCTCACTCCCTCCCTGCCCGCTCCCCATATTTTTACCTCGTCTCTATCAGAGGGCAATAACCCCTTCGGCATTCACCTCGCTTGGCAGTGGTTGGCCCGCATCTCCAACCTGCCGATCCAGCCCATCACGGCCACGCTTATCAAGACCGGGTTAGAAGTCTGTGGCGAAGTGTTCACCCAGACTTACCAACGGTCGGCCTACAAGCTCATTGAGGCCATCTATCACCAGCTCATACCCCGCATCCCGACTGAGAGCCGCGCCTCCCAGGCCCGGCTGGAAATGTTCCTGGAGGACTACATACGGTTCCGGCGGTTCCCATCGCTCGATGGGCGGATGTGTAGCTAGGGGCCAAGCACGCGGGAATGGATGGTGAAGACCTGATTGTAAAGATGGTGGTACTATTTTTTTTTGTTTCTATAACATAACAACAAGGCAGACAACGTATGCGTGGATTATTCATTGGGAAAACACGTAGGTTACGCCTCCGGCTGTTCCTTGCCCGCTTTGTGTTATCATTTTACTCTACCGTTTAGGGGAGTAGACCAAGTGACAAGTCCCCGGTGAAATAAAGTGGTCTCTACTATTACTTAAACATCGATATATACTAAAAAGTCGATACAAATTATCTAAGTCAAGTGGCGTTGATTAAATATAACCACCGTCACTCTGTACCATTCGGAGGGCCCTTTCTAACTAGCTATCAATACAGGCTCTATTGTCATTTGATGGGAGATTTGTAAGCTCCGACTGCCAGGTGGCCACGACCGCCCCCAATACGCTGACCGTGTGACCCCTCAGCCGTCGTTTGATATCCCTAAACCGCCAGAGGTCGCAGGGGGCCAGGCCAGCAGGACTGTAGGGATAA